>JANKKB010001474.1:0-41359 GCA_026225775.1 Bursera palmeri
TAAGCCTTGTGCTAGCTTCCTTAGTAAGTCTTGTGCTTGTGTATATATATGTGTAATTGTAAAGAAAAGAAAGACAAGGAAAACAAATCTCTTTAACAGACACAAAATACCTGCTTAAATGCTGCTGGTATTATTGGGTCTACCAATGCTTCTTGTACATTCATTTCAAGAATATTTATCCAGCCTTTGGATAATATTTCTTTCTTATGCAATTTTGTCAAGATATTCCATGGGCAAAATACTTAAAGTATATTGTCATATTCTATATTGATATTCCTTCCTATTGAAGTCATAGAAAAAGTTTCATTGAGAAGATCGAAGAGAGTTCTTTCTTCCAGAAACATTATAGATTTTGAGTCATATTGTTTCTCATAAACTTCTTCAAAAACAGCACGTCTTTGTGCTCTCCAGTTTAGAAATTCAGAAACAACTTCATGTTCTTCTTATGAAATAAAGACAAGGTCTTCTTCTAACCAAGCTAACCTTTTAGCAAGGGCTGAGAATAACTTATGAGCTTCTGCATAGCCTTTGCCATCTACCAAGGCTATTCTATAGAGAGCTTCCAAATTATCCAAAGTGACAAACTTGCATATATTAACCTAATACTTTGTGGAAAAGGTATAGGATCACATCCTTGTAAAATTTCATTTTTTCGGATAACTTTTTCCTTGTTGAAAATTACCATATTGGTAATTTTATCAAAAAAATTTCCTTTTATCAAAAAAATTTCCTTTTAATCGTAAGAAATAACTTTCTTACTCTTTTTGTGAACAGTCTTTTCACGTTCATCCTCATGTTTAGGTTTCCTATTTGGACATTTCTTTCTTGTATGCCCAATGGATTTGCAAACCCAACATAAACTTATAGTTTTTTAAGAATTCACGAAAGAATTCTTAGATGCTTTAGCATCTCTTTTGGATTTAACGTCCTTCGAAGTAAACTTTGCTATAGATTCTGTGGTAGGCTTTTCCTTCTTCGCAGGGCAATCTCTTCGCCAATGTCCAACCTTGTGGCATTTGGAACATAGAAAAGATTTTTGTCCTCCAGATTTCTTTTCGGTCAATTTTATCTATTTCTCCATTGAAAGTCCTGGAAAGAAAATCCGCAACAGAGTTAGATCTACCAGATATATATTCAAACTTGATAATATATTTAAAAACCAAGATTGCCATCAGATTATTCTTCCTTTTAAGTTACAATTTTTTTTTATAAAAAAAAAATCAACTATTTTGAATTTATTCTTAAAGTAAATTCTTGGCTTATAACAAACAACCTGAATTTTTTGATAATTTCTTAGTAGGTAAAGCTTCCTTTTCATGCACAGGATAGTTCATTTCGGCTGTAGGAAATCTACCCGATGAATACCGAACAATTTGTTCCAATTCATCTAGTCCTTACACCTTTAAGACTCCTCCCCAATACAGATGAGAAGCATCACTTTCTATGATAAGTGATTCATTATCGTCAAGAATTCGTAATGGCTTTAAGAACTTAGTCAATTCATAAGCATCACATTTCCTTGCAACTGAAACACTAAACCTTACTCATATCTCTTCCCCTTCCTTTTCCTTGAGCTAAATAAGCGACATGAGCTAGATTAGAAAGGAACTTCTCCTGATCAATATTGGCTTGAGTAAGAGAGCGTTGATCTTCTTTAAGTAATTCATCGAAACAAATATCCAATGAAGGAGGTGGATCATGGTACATCAAATTTGAACGTGTAATCCCAAAATCAGATCGTAACTTCATAAAAAATTGATCACCCTTGCTAGTCTCATGAACAGATTGGACAACAGAAAGAGATTAGATCAGAAAATTCAGCCCATAAAGTCTGAAAACCAAAATAAAATTCCTGAATAGAGAGTCTGCCTTGACTATAACGTGCAATCTCACATTCCAATTGAAAACGCTGGGCAGAGTTAGTCTAATGATAAACCTTTTTCAAGTGATCCCACATTGTACGAGTAGATCTGTAAGGATGCAGATTGAGAAAAATCTGTGGGTCACAAGAACCCCTAATCCAAGACGTTACTTGGGCATCTTGTATTGTCCACTTGGGGATTTCAAATTCAGTTATTTGTTACGGGAAAGCGTTATGGGGTCATCACGCCACTCTGATCTCACCAGGAAAAGGCATGCTTACGTTACTCTGATTTCGATGGAACTTCACCATGCCACTCTGATTTCACTGGAACTTCGCCATGCCACTCTAATTTCGCTGAAAATAGTGAGGAGATCAAACAATATACCACAAAAATGGGCAAGAGGAGCAACATAAAAAAAAATCACAGCGGAGGCAACAAAAGATCATCAATATTCAGTCAGAGATTGTTGACAGGAGAACAACGCCAATATATTTCGCCGGAAACAATAACAAGACTGGAACTTAGACAAAGATTGCCCACAAAGAAACAACACACTAATTGAAATCTTTCTGCTGGGCACACCAAACAGAGACTGTCAGCCAAGAAATTAGATAACTCCGATACTCCTAGATTGGCTTTGATACCATGACAATTTGCAAGTGAACTCTGTATATTTCAGTATATCGTCTGACCTTTAAATAGAGAGCTTTACACAAATTCTGGCCTCTATCACTCCCCCTTTCATGCCCTAACAATCAGCTAACGTTCATGCGATACGTTACAAATCTGTTAACATTCATGCTACATGTTACAGTTTTATACACTTTAATGCACATTTGAGTAATATATTCGAATTTTCTCACAGGTGTTACTAATTATACGTTTTCTACAACATGAGCATCATCTCGGCCGTCCTATTAACCAGGTATGTTTTATTGTTTGTTCTTTCAACTTGATTTTATTTACCTCAGATGATAAGTAATACATATTTTAAAATTATCTCTCTCTCGCTATTGTATTGTCATATTGAAATATGATAATCTTCTCAATTAAATGGTTGTCTCCTTTATGTTATGTTTAGTTTAGAACATTCATCTTGCATTTAATTTATATAGAATGATTTGGATGGTAACCTTGAGATAGGATCATGTATTAGTGCTTGAGCATCTGGCTTGAAAACAAGTTGAACCAAAGATGCCTACCGTTAGGGCAATGCAAGAGGAGCTGATCTGTGATGCATCTGCAGATTCCAATATTTCAAGCCAGATCTCATGGGTTCCTTGATACATGAATACCCAAACAGAGCAACAAAATGCTATGGGATAATTTGATTTATGCTTATGAATTGTGCATACCGCCATTCTAAATGTGCCTTTGAGAGAGTTTTTTGTTGTTTGCTGCTGACGATACTGTTGAAAAGAAGAAAATATGTATTTTTTAATTAGTGTTTTTTAGGGCTCCCAAAAACTAAAAGCTATCCTCCCATAAGGCAGCTAGCTGCAAAAGTTATTATAGGCAGTTGTTGATTCATGATTCAAAATAGTAAAAGGTCTTCCATTGAGAGATAGATGTAAGAATAATAAATCCAAGACACTTTGAACCAGGACAACGATCAGTTTGATAACAAACTAGTGCTTTGCCTAACTGCAACTCAATGTTCTTGCAGAACTACGGAAGCCTTCTAATGGATTTTCTTTACTTCTTTGGGTGAGTGTAAAGCTGGTTACACAGTTTTCATCTTTTTAAATGGTTGTAAGTGGCATCTAATGATTATCTTGTTACTTAAATATTATATTATACAGGAATGTGTTTGATCCTCGTCAAATGCGTGTTTCAGTGAAAGGAAGTGGAGTATATATAAAAAGGGAAAGAGGTTACAGGTAATACCACTTTGTTATGTATTAATGAACATAACGTGGTTTCCCCTTATATTATAACCTCTCTATCCTATATTGATGACCTACCAAATTTTGTAGCATCGATCCAATACACATTGATAATCCTCTTTTTCCAACAAATAATGTGGGGAGAAATTGCTTTCGGATACATCAGTGTATTAAGGTCAGCCCATGATCCTTGCATGCATTTACAATCATCTGAATGGAAATCTTGCCTCACTAGTGATGTAAGAACTTGGGATATTTCTTGATTCAACATTAACCTGTGGACTTGTCTGGATGTTGAAGCAATTCTTTTACTGCTGACATATGACAGATTCTGGAATCACCCTACTTTTTTTTTGCAGTGGTTTATGGTTTAGAAGCTGGAACTTTTTTGTTTCAAAATTGTGGAAGAAATGGCTGCAAAGTTGGGCTTGAATATCGTGAGAAAATAGTGTAGTCTGGTGGCTAAAAAGTAGAGAAGTTGATCAGTAACAAATTGCTGGAATTTCTGGAAGTAATTGAGAAAGCCAATTGGTTGTTTCGGAATAGACCCGTTTACCAATTTAAGGATTAGGCATTATAATAATAATAATAAAACGAAAAACTTATGGTGGTTTGTTTAAATACATATTGATATTTGTGGAGCCACCATGTAATTGGATATAGCAACATAGATGTTGGAGGGACTGTTTAACATGTATTAAAATGATAAGGAAATAATTTTGATATGTTGGCCATTTTCTATGAATTTTCATCTTGTCTTAACAACAATTGCCTATTTTAGTGAGGGACTCTATTTTTAATCTTTTTTACTTTTAATATAGTGTTAAAACATGTTTTCTTCGACATAGAATTGTGTGAATTGTTACTGTTTGTCCTATCTTTCTCTTACAGAAATATAAATAAGTATATCATGTAATGCAGGCATTTTCAGAAGCTTATTCAATCTTGGAGAATGAGCTTACATGTCTTCCGTCTAATGGTGATTCATGTATAAAGCCACTAGACAGACTGCTTCCCAAGATTGTCCCAAGTATAAATTTATCTTAGGGAGTTTTTGAAGAAACTTTGTCTGGTACGTATGCTATAGGCTGCTTATAATTTTTCTGCATGCTGCAATGTAACTCTTAAATGAATGCTTTGCTTTATCCTTAATCTCAGAATGCTGATGCACAGTTTAGCAAATAATCTCATTGATTAGTACAAAAGATGGACTTTTTCTTTTCTCATTTGATTTGATGCTAATTGAACTTTTTGTGGTTATTGATAATGTTTAGCTACCAGTCCACTTTTTGCGTCACATTGTATGACTAATAGAACACCCTCTGTCCCCCAAAAGCAGAAAAATAAAAAATAAAATAAAATTCTAATATTTAGACAATCTTGCAGTTGATCACTGGAAATGAAGCCTACGCAAGAGTTTCCACCTACATTTGTTGCTGTTCCTGCCAAGTTGACTGGATGATAACTACACAAGTTATAATCATGTAAGTGGTTGAAGTTCTCCCTTGCAGCCATCTACAATTTTCAGTTCTCTTCTTTTCTTCTTTTGGAGATCTCTTGTATTGTATAAGTGTTGGTTTCTCTGTTTATAAGAATATATGTATATTTTGTGTAAGATGTTCTATTCTTTTTTTTTTTTTTTTAAATGGTGTCCGTGCACTGTGGCACATATTCTTTGAAATCTAGACCAGATAGCTTGCAGATAATCAGTGCAAGCTGATAAAATCTACTCAGAAAATTTATATTTCTTGTATTGTTAGCTCTCATATTTACTGCTTGAAATGTAAACTGGTTATCCTGAAAATAGAATGCATGACCTTACTAGTTCAGAAATTTTGAATTTTTCCTTTCCTTTTTTTTTTTTTTTTTTTTTTTTGTGGGGAAGTAATTAANAATGCATGACCTTACTAGTTCATAAATTTTGAATTTTTCCTTTCCTTTTTTTTTTTTTTTTTTTTTGTGAGGGGAAGTCATGAAATTTATGACTCTGTCAAAACTTCTCTTTCCAATATTGTCCTCACTTCTATCATTTTGGGACAGGCATTAACAAAATGGCCTTAATGGAACTTAGGGTGCTTATATAGTGCTCTTATACATTTAGTTTAAATTTTTCTCTCTCCATGATAACAGGGTTTGATCTTTGCAAATTGCACTCTGTCTAGCTGTGACATAAATTAGGCATCTTGAATTGTGTTTCTTCTTTGTTATGGCTGTGCAATAAGGTGAGAAATTGTCCATCATTCTTTTACTACATTTAATTACTATTGGGCAATTGGTGTACAGTTTCATCCCTGTGGGTATCTTCAGTAATGCCTATTCAGTGTTTGAGTCAGTGCATAGTTGCTTATGGTAGAAGGCGGTGCGAGAAGTCGAGTTTCTTTGACTACAATTCCTTCATATTTAATAAGGAGCACTTAAGCATTTGGACCAAAAAGAAAAACTGCAGCATGGAGGAAACTACATATGAATGAAAGGAAGGATTTTAAGAATCTTTGTTCTCCTGTCTTTCCAAGCTCTTTTTACTTGCCCCGTCCATGGACATTAATTTTGGTTGCTAGTTTTGTCATAAATCATATAAGCTTTTGCATAAGCTTCCTGATAAATCCTAGCTGCCTTTTATCTTTACTCGTAAGTTTTCGGTTTCATGCTGCTGTTTTATTTTACACCCATACTTATTTCAATGGCTTCCTTTTAGGAGGTTGACCATTTTTTTAGTTCCATGATGTGTTGAGAAAGAAAGAGATGTAGTAGGCAGAAAAACATGCTGCTTTGTTCGGAGTTTGCATGTTGGAATTGGGCTAACTTTGTCATCCAAAAGGTGCTATACGTGAAGGTGATACACGTGAAGTTGTGTCTTATGTGAAGAATCTGTCTTGGACCTGTATCTGAATTGGTGTTGCTTTTTTCCAGATCATTGATGTGTCTTTATATTTATAGACATATTCACTTCTTGCTTAAGGAATTCTGTAGTTTATGTTCTAATACTCTTTTCTTTTTGCACTTATCCCACTTATTGGATGGTTGGAACTTTAAAGTTACTTGTTATAGGCATATCAATGATCAAAAGCGCTCTTGATTGATGCTCAACCCTTGTACTTTTTTGGTTGTTTTCTTGGGATTTACCACCTAGTCGATCTATACTCTTGCCCACCCTAATCTGTTGTTTTAAAGTAGAGAAAAAGGTGTGTGATTGACTGAAACAAGATAGTTAAATCACCAACTTCTCTCCTGGTTTCAGTTCTGTGTTCTTCATTGTGATTGGTTGGTTGATATCTTGAGAGATGGAAGCAGTTTACGAAGCGTAATGGATCAGTTGAACTTTGTTGTTCTTATTTTTACAACCTCATGGAGTTATTCCTCTGTTTCTAGTAGATTTTGCACCTATTCTCATCTCTGTTTAATTGATCTTTACAATTTCTAGTCACATACATGGTCGGATACAGTTGCACCATCCTCTTCTTTCAGTACAATTCTCGTTTTCAAGAATTGAATAAATTTTATTTATTTATTAATTTATTATTATTGTTGTTGTTATTATTATTGTTATTATATTTTTTTATTGTAGCCGTATTTTGCGGCAGGATCTCTTTGTGCAGTTGTGGACCAAGTTTATTATAGTGCTATTTAAGTTAGCGACGGTAGACAAGGTCCAATCAAATGGCCAAACCAATACGAGTTTCTTGGGGGCATCTTATGCCAATTTTACCTTTATGTGTGTTCTGATCAAAGGTATTGTGATGTGGATTTTCTGTAAAAGTTTCTTATTATCCTTAACGTTCTTGCCTCACACTTTGTTTGGGTCTACAGGTAACGAAATGTCATCAATTATATGATGTAAGTCAAAGAGGACCGGACATTTTATGCCTAAGGTTGAGTTGAGTTGGGAGCCAGGAGCTCAAAATTATGAACAAGAAAACAAAGGTTGGAAAGATTGCAATGGACTGCCCCCTGGACCCAACGAAACAAAACTCACCAGAGGGTGGGTATTCTATCTGTTTGAAATATGTAGAAATTTCTGATTCACCTGTTTTTCATAGAATTGTTTAGGTATGGGAGTATAATGATTAGGCAGAAAATGGAGCAGAGCAGTTTTATTGGTTATGGAATATCAAGAAATGGAAATTATATATGGATCAAAGAGGAATACTTTGCTTGAAGTCAAAGTTCTAAAAAAAATGGAAAATGTTGTTTTTTGAGTAGTTTTCATTGCAAATAATTGGGTGTTTTTATTGGTTCATCTTTTTTGGTCTAAATTATGTAAAACTTTGCTGCTCTATTCAATATGTTTTCCATGTAAAGTCGAAAGATAACCGTACTAGATTGGTATGCATCTGTAGGCTACTTTTTAATTTGTCAATGCTGGTGATGATGAATCGATGATGGTAGCTGAATGAGAAGATGGCAGCAACTATTATATGTTTTGTCGATTTTCAGATTGCTGAATCTAGTTTATTTCTGGTGAGCACAAAAGTTTGGTCTTTCCCAATCTGGCTTATAAATGAACACGTGCTTGAGAGCGACTGCAAATGAAAGGAAAAGGTAGTAGTACTTAATTCACCTTTATAAGTATTGATTTTTCTGATCTGTTTTAAGTACTTGTAAATTTCCTCCTCGCTTTACTGATGCTTGACAGTGTAAAGATATGTGAGAGGAGACAGAGCTTATGTTTTGTTATAACAGTGAGAAAGTCTCAAAAGGCTGTAGAGTAGTAGAGGGGAAACTGATTTTGCTGCTCCAACAAGCTTGAAAGTGATTTCATCATCTTCAATATCTCCAGTAGGCAAACACCTTAGGAGTTGCAACAACATTTGAGAGCCCAAATCTCCAGTGGTGGTTAGGCATTTTCTTTTGTTTTTTTCTGTCTTATATGTTATATCGTCTCTATGTAAAGAGCAATATTAGCCTGATGAGTGGCTCTTAGAAGGATTTTAATGTCTTTTATGATCTTATTATATAGTTTTGGAACATGTAATAATGCCATTGTTATACCACCTTTAAAAATTATCATACTAGGATTTTAGGCTGTAAACACATTGTTATGAGGCCATTTATCAGGAATATTAAGTAGACTTATTCAAAACTTAGACACAAATCATATTTTAAATTATTTGTCAATGTCATATCATTTATCACATCATTTTAGTATTCATTTTACGAATGTTACGTAATTAATGTAATTTATAATGAGATTTAGGATATAATATTGAGAATAAGTTAATTTATTATTAAATGATAGAAAACTCTTATTTAAAATTAAAATAAATTATTTTCCTCACCCATCAGATCCTCAAATTTCCTTTTTCTTAAAAGAAAACTTAATTTAACTTTGATTTTTCAATGTCAAAATCCTTCTCAAAATATTACAAGTACGAATTCGAAAATATTATCAAATAGATTGTGTTTGCATAAAACGAAAAAGTAAGAAACAAACATTCAATCGGAAATCCAACAAAATATATTTATTAGTATGTTAATCTGTGCTTGGCTTTTGGTTGATTTGTCATGTGTGTGCCCTTTGCTATTTCCTCCGCATAAATATAAATGGATTTTTCTTTTACCCCAGTTGCTGGTTAGCTAAGCTTGGAGAGGATGGCTTCTGCAGAAGTACTTGGTGGAAAGAGGCTGACCAGAATTTGAGTTGTGGAGGAAACCCTCTCTCCATTCCCTGGAGAACACAAAAATACAATCTAAAGAACACCTTTGTTTCACTAGAAACAAATTGTCATAGTAGGGTATACATACTTTTAACGAAAATTCAAGCCAAAGCCATTTTGAAGAAAACAAATCCACCCTTTGTTGCGTGTAACGTAACAAATATGGTAATGTTGTATGGAATCATCCAACCCAAAATCCGGACAAACAAGCTATTCTCAGCATATAAAAGGAGGAAAAAAGAAAAAGTGGCCTTGATCAAGTCTTTTTCTCAAAGAACCGCATGGCCCACAATCGATCAGAGTAGAAAGCATTTTGGACTTCAATATTCACATATTCCCATATTTGTTTACTTCCTAAATTCTTTTGTTTAAGTATATATACCATTTCTATACCTCCCATCAGGAGATTCTAAGCAGATTCCTTCGAATCATCCTCTCCCCTAACTCCATTACTTCATACTTGACTATCTTGACAGGCTTCCACTCTCACCCACATCACAAGCCAATCAACATAAAAGGGTTAAAACGACCCAACAGCCTCTAATCTATGTAGTTTACGACACGTAGAGAAGAGATTTCGATACCCAATTGCTATATATATTAATTAAATTGATCAGACTATGGAATGCTCCTACTATAGCATCTTCTGCTATAAAGTGAGTTTTCATAGTCTTAAGCGTGACTTTAGAAACCGAATATGCTTACTTAATTCTCTTATATCAACGACTCTTTTTATACCTTTTCTTACCGCCACTTCGTCACGCCAAGCATATGCTCTCTAATATTCTACAACCCTCCCCTAATAAATGCATCTTCAAACTCCTCACTTCCATTACATTCTACAACCCAGTTTTTATTTTTATTTTTTTTTTTCTTTAACTTCCAAACATTTGATTGTAAACAGATGAAGTTCGGGAAGAGATTAAATCAACAAATTCAAGAAACGTTGCCGGGTTGGCGTGACAAGTTTCTGTCCTATAAGAAGCTGAAGAAGCTTGTCAGATTGCTGAACGGATCGCTAGAGCATGTGAAGGTTGAGGCGGAGTTCGTGTACTTGTTGAACGATGAGATCGACAAGTTCAATGCTTTCTTTATGGAGCAAGAAGAGGATTTCATTATCAGGCAAAAGGTTAGTTAATTTTTTCAAAGTTACTTTGCATAAATCATATAATAACATTAGAAACTATTGTTAATGTATACTTAAGTTCACTGGCAAATCACAGAGAGAGTGGGTCCAATCTGGGAGACTTTATGTTATCTTTCTTGTGATTTTGAGTTTACAAATAGGAAAATAGCCATGTCGCGCAACCAGATCTCTTCGCTTTGCTTCTAGTATTTGTTTATTTCCTACCACTTAATATTACACATTAGAAAATCACACGTACCTTATGTAAGATTACACAACTCAATCTAACGCTTACTAATTAATCTTATATAACTTAGAATGTCTATTTGAAATACAAAGTTAACAATGTATTATATCATTCTTCTAAATAATTCTGTTAAAGGTTTTGCAATTTTATTAAGATGTCCGTAGATAAGCAAGAAAAAAGTTTCGTTTATTAGACAACAAAGTTAGTACTATTATTCGATCATAATCTAAAAGTTTGAATTTCTTAGATTTGGTGTTAACATAAAACCGTATCAAAGTTGAAACAATTCAAACCCCGTATCCATGTTTGTTTATTTGTCGTAACATGTGAGAAGGATACGAGAAAGTATCACCTCAACTCTTCTATTAAAAAATTATTTTGTATGTCAGTATTTATTCTCAGTATCTATCTAGATTCTCTTAAAAAATTGACGTATTAGTATCTATGTTTTCTTAAAAATTGACGTATAAGTATCTAGGTTCTCTTAAAAAATTGATGTATCAATATCTATATTCTGATTCGTTTTAAACCATTTAATCTATGTTCTTTTCAAAAAATGATGTATCAGTATCTATTTTCGGATTCGTATCGAACCATTTAGTCTGTGTTTAAGAGGATGAGTTGAAATGTTATAAGACAAAATTATTACTATTATGCCCTTAGTATTTGTTGTTGGCACTAATCTAATAAGCCTAACAATTTTAAGTGTCATCTAAAATCTCTCCTCCTAAAAAATTGTTGTACCACTACCAAATTAAAGCAACTGAACTTTTTTATGCCAGTTTAATCATATGTAAACTTGCGGATCAATTAAAAAAACCATAATCAAATTCTGGTTTGGCCAAGAGATGCTTGAGAACCTTAACTACAAACTGTTCAAGAGGAAAAATTAAAATTTAAAAAAAAAAAAAAAAAAAAAAAGCAAGTTCTGATTNTTGAGAACCTTAACTACAAACTGTTCAAGAGGAAAAATTAAAATTTAAAAAAAAAAAAAAAAAAAAAGCAAGTTCTGATTCTTCTCTTGGGTGTGTTTAGAAGTTCAAAATGGATGAGTTCTAATTAGATTAGTTCTTGATCGATGTTTATGTTCTCATAAATTAAAGTCGATATTCAATCCTGGGGCTTCGTCATGCCCTTCTTACTTAAAGTCTAAAACAGAGCTGTGTCTGATAAAGGCAAATTACAGAGATGACATGAAGCAAAGAAATCAAGTCAACAATTCGGACTCCTCATATTTCACCGGCCAATGGACCAATTCATTTTGCGATAATATTTGTCTTTATAATTTTGTTATACAAAGTATGTTGACCACCAACCAACACTGTGTGATGAGATCGAAAGAATGATTGAACTAACAAGACATCAATATCAACGCATACAGGAACTGCAACAGAGGATTCAGAGTGTGATTGATACTTGGGGGCCTGAAGGAAGTCATCTCTCAGAGCCTGATTGCAAAAAAGAGATGGCGGAGATTAGGAAAGAAATTATCAATTTCCATGGCGAAATGGTACTCTTGCTTAACTACAGCAATATCAATTACACAGGTAGGAGATTAAGACTAAACTCTTACCTGGTTTTGTTAAAGGTTATATACTAATGTTAAACCTATACTTAGTAGCTTAAATTTTTAGAAGAAATAATTTTTTTAAATAAAGTATCATAGTCATATTGATCCGGATTGAAATAAAGTGTCAATTAAAAAACTTATCTACTAATGTTGCAAAAAATTTTCTATTTTTAAAAGTCGAGTGATTTGTGTGTAATGATAGGGTTGGCTAAGATATTGAAGAAGTATGACAAGCGAACAGGTGGAGTACTGCGCTTGCCATTTATTCAGAAAGTGTTGAAACAACCCTTTTTCACGACTGATCTTGTTTCAAAACTGATAAAGGAATGCGAACACACCATAGCTGCAGTGTTCCCAGTTGAAGAAGAAGGTAAAAAAGAAAGAAGGAAAGCAATAAGTGTGGCAGGAGAAGGAATTTTCAGGAACACAGTAGCAGCTCTAATGTCCATGCAAGAGATGAGAAGTGGAAGCTCAACTTACAGTCACTACTCCTTGCCTCCTCTCAACTTGCCAGACTCTGATGTTATTCAGTTACTCCAGCTAATTTCTCCCATACCCATTCTCTGATCAAACAAATTACAGCATACGCATAGCATAGGATGTGTACTTCATTTCTACTCTCAGAATACATGCAACGGTTGCACATTAATAATTTTGTTTAATGATAGCATTTTTATTTAGATATAAGTGATCAAATCTTCTGTAACATTGATATATTCATAGAAACATGTATTATTTAATACCTAATATCTATTTGCAAGCAAGAGTAAAGCAAAAAGAAATGTGCCCATTACATGCTAACAAGGTTAGTGAAATGCAGAAATCATCCAGGTGAATTTTCAAAACATCTTCATCGTCGGAGGTTAAAAGAACCACTTAGATCTAAAACTTAAACAGCTCAACTATAATATTTAAGTCATTTTCTACCCTTGCATCAAGCTGCAGTTTGCTCAAAATAATTCCTTTATGGCCAACCAAATCCAAGCGAATAATTTTCACCGAAGCAATATATACCTGCAGGAAGCAGATGTTGATGTAATTACTAATCAGCTTCTTCTTGTTAGTAAAATCTCAAGCTTACATATAAACTTATCAAAAAATTTTGAAAATGATCAAAATTATGCTATTAAAAAGTGATCATGGTTCCAAAATATTTAGACGTCAAAATTAGAATAGACAGTCGGACACTTTATTTTATTTTATTATTTTTTTTTTTGGTTATCTATCTCCTACGCTCAATAACTTGATAAGAGGTATCAAGCTTAAGAGACAGTCAACTAAAAAACGCATCTAAATTTTTTAGAATTGTGATTATTGTTTTAAAGTTCCTCTAATTTGGATCAATATTTTAAATATCTCCAAAATTATTGTAATATTGAACAATATGATGGATAATTTCGGCAAAAAGTAAGTACCCTTCAGGTAATGACGTGGGCTTAGTTCTCCGACGGATAGGCCAGTTAGATTATCCACACAAACGAGGCCCAAACCATTCCAGCATTTCTGTTTTCTATTTACTGGTTTTAAATTTCTCAATCGTTCCCTTTCTGATCCCCCCTTTTCGTCCTCTGTTTTCTCATTTCTCTCCTTCGAGTTGTCGGACTATGCCTCACAATCCGATTCAACGTCAGAATTTATAAATATTTGTTTCGAGGAGGTAAGCTTTTACTAGAACTTCATTTTCATACCTTTATTATCTGGGCATTTGATTTTTTCCCTAACTGGTTGTCGAGACTCAGCAAATACCAAACAGAGTTCAGAAGAAATTTATGAATTCTAGGTTTCCCCCCAGAGCGCCTGATATAAATTATATTATTTTTTTTTAATTATATTTTCGTAAATCGCTCATATGAATGTGATTGTAGTATTATGCTATTGGTTGCATATAATTAGAAGAGATCATGTTTAGAAGTAAGAAAAGGGACTAAATTTCTCTTTTAATATGCGTTTGGTCATGTTCATTCAAATGTCACGCCACAATATTTAATTGAATGTTGAAACTTTTTTATGAGTTAAACAGAAATGATTATTAGATTTTATCACCATTAATCCTTGCATCAATTTTTATGGTTCTACAATTTTAATCTTCTTTTGAAATTTGAGAGTTTGTTGTTGTGGTAGTATGAACTTTGTCAGGTGTACTGGATGCATGTCAATAGGGTAATTTAATTTTGGTACAGACGCCTGTGAGCAGTTCATAGCAACTTTTTCTTGTAAGAGGCTAATCTATGATTTACGTATTTGGCTCACTAGAAACTGGAATCAATCATGGTATTATTATTATTTTTTTTTTTTGGGGGGGAATGTTTTGAATGAACTGTTCAGTGGAAAATTCTTTTGTTGTTATGCTTTTCTTATCCTGAGGATTCCCACTTTTCTCCATATCTTCTGTGTGCTTACCTTTCCTTTTCGCTTGATGTTTTATTATATTGTAATCGTTTCTCACGAACTCTATACGTTCTTGTGTTTGAAGAGCATAATCCTTACTCCAAGTTACTAAAAAGCTCAACACCAGGGAATGGCATTGTCAGTTCAAGCTCAGTCTACAATGTCAACCATCAGGGCTCCCAAACCCCAAGTCCTCCATAGAAGCCTAAACTTTCTGAAATTCAGAAATATAAACCATGTAGTCACCGTCTCTCATGTTCAGGTTAAACATTGCACTGTTTGCTGCACAAAATTAACTCCATGGGAATCTTCACCTGTCACCCATCCTCCCTCTGCCACTGATGATAGTTTCTTGAATAAACCTGCCAACATATTTGAGACTCTGAGTTCTGAAAACACAGCCGAAGCACCAGTAACAAATACTGAAGGGATCATAGATGCAAGTAATCAACCATTTGTACAGTTTCAGTATCTTAAATGGCCGATGTGGCTTCTGGGCCCTTTTCTTTTACTCACCACAGGCATGGTACCCACTTTATGGCTACCAATATCATCCATATTTCTTGGGCCAAATATAGCCAGCTTGCTTTCCTTGATTGGACTTGATTGCATTTTCCATCTAGGTGCAACCCTTTTTCTACTCATGGCAGATTCGTGTGCTCGGCCAAAAGACCTGACGCATGTCTGCAAGAGCAAGCCTCCTTTCAGTTACCAATTTTGGAATATGGTTGCAAATGTGACTGGATTTGTCATCCCTTTGATGATGATGTTTGGATCCCAAAAGGGTTTTGTGCAACCCCAGGTGTCATTCATTCCATTTGCGGTTCTTTTTGCTCCCTACCTACTGCTTCTGTCTGTGCAGATTCTGACCGAGATGTTGACATGGCATTGGCAGTCACCTGTGTGGTTGGTGACGCCAGTTGTTTATGAGTCCTACCGTGTATTGCAACTAATGAGGGGTCTAAAGCTGGGCGCTGAGCTAAGTGCATCATCATGGATGGTACATACCATTAGGGGGCTAGTATGCTGGTGGGTGCTGATCCTGGGTATGCAACTCATGAGGGTTGCATGGTATGCTGGTTTCACTTCTCGAGCACGTAATAGACAGTCTTCTGCTTCTGCCGATGGTTAATAATACCTTTTTCTTATCAAGGCACTACATGTAGACTGCAGACTTCAATACAGATTATAAGCATAAACTCAAATGAAATGTAGATTGGATATACATACGTTTTTGTTCGGCAGACATCTATGCTTCTGCTGATTGTTAATGATATATTCAGTTATCAAAGGATGACATGAAGAATTGTAGACTCAAATACCAATTGTTGAGCATATAATTTAATGAAATGTAAATTGGAATATATATATATATATATATATAATTAATTTCTTTAAATTTATTTAGCAGACTTCCACGCTGAGATTGATTTAAAGTAGAACATTACTTGAAGTGCTTTCAGCAAAATCCGATCATGGCTAATGGTACAAATTGTGGGAACAGTATAGAATATGTCATTGCTGGTGTACTTAATACTATGTGTTATATCGAGGCAAAAATGTAACAATTCCAAGATCTCTGAGGAATCGGATCGGTATACTAATATAGATACTTGGGTAGTTAAATTGATAAACCACAGACAGAAAAAAAAAAAAAAAAAAAAAAAAAAAAAAAAAAAAAAGNAACAAAAAAAAAAAAAAAAAAAAAAAAAAAAAAAAAAAAAAAAAAAGAGGATGGGAACGGGAATGGAAATGTGAGGCAAGTGCAGATATCTGATTAAATCGTGGGTTGAATGGACTTCTCATGTCTGTTTTCTCCAATTGAATCTGTGACCTTGAGAGAGAGAGAGTTGTACGGCAACATGGAAAATGTGACATTAGTCAAAATTGTGGGCTGATTCTGTTTTGTTAGCAATTAAAAATTTCATATAGAACAAACAATGAAAAACTTTGCCATCAATCATCAACACCATAGTTGCGTAATTGCCACTAATCATCACCCCAAGCTACCTGGATGCTTAGAAAAGAGTTAACCAAGCTTACAAGTAAGATATGAACAGTTCCATTCCACGTTTGGAATATATTTTTCCCTTGTAAGAACTTGAACTTTAATGCAATAATTTGAGGATTTCGTGGATGGACGACGATGTTGACATGATGATATTTTCTGTACGACAAGGATGGCATAAACCTTGTTACAGACAAGGAACTCAACATTGGTTTATTTTTTTTATTTTTAATTTCTAATTTCTAGCGTGGATATATCATTTCAGACTATGATGCTATAATGTGTCTTGTTACTTCAAGTTAAGTGTCGATTTAAGCACTCGAGCTAAGTCCATGCGGTTGGGTTTGTTGTAGGTTTGAAAAGACAATTATACCCTCCTCGGAACCGAAGAAACTGTAAATTTGACTACCTGGAAGGCTGGAACTATAAAAAATTAAAAAATAATAAATATTAAAAAAACACGTAAGGTAATGAAAGTGAGACAAACGTTAGTGTCCCACGTCGTTACTTTTCAGCTCTCTATTATTATTATTATTATTATTAAATAAATAAATAAACCGGTCTCACTTGTTTCAGTCTCTCCTCATTTTCTAATAAATCTCTCTCGCTGGCCGGTACACTACCAGAATTACCCTGTCATACGGCACCGGGAAACCAATTTCCCTTGCCGGTTACCGGTCAGTAACTTTCTGTCTCAAAAACGACTATCTATCTGAACCGATTGCTGCATCGTGATGAGTACCGGCGAGCTTCTCAATATCGAACCTCAGGAACTTCAATTCCCTTGTAAGCTTCTCTTTGTTTTTCAAGCGATCCGTGATGTTGTTTCTCATGTTTCTGATTGAAGAGGTTTTGGTTTTGTTCTGTGATTTTGGTTTTTGATTTTGAAGTTGAATTGAGAAAGCAGATCTCGTGCTCTCTACAGTTGTTAAATAGGACCGACAATTATGTGGCTTTCAAGGTAATTTTATCCAAATTTCCGAACTTTATTATAAGTTCTCTCCAATTCTAGATCTTTGAAATTATTTAAAAAAAAAACATGTTTTTTTTGTGTGCCCTAGAAATCTGTAACTTTGATTTGCGTGTTGTGATTCTGAAATTTGTAGCTTTCTTTCTTTCAGGTTAAAACGACAAATCCGAAGAAATATTGTGTTAGGCCCAACACTGGAGTTGTGTTGCCAAGGTCTACATGTGATGTCATAGGTGATTGATTTTTCGGGTTATTTGTGTGTTAATTTTTTTTTTTTTTTTTTTTAAGATAACTCTCTCTGAGGAAAAGGATTGATAAAAATGATGATTTAGTAACAATGCAAGCTCAAAAGGAGGCGCCTCCAGACATGCAATGCAAGGACAAGTTTTTACTCCAGAGTGTAGTTGCAAGTCCTGGAGCGACAGCGAAGGATGTAACCCCAGAGATGGTATCGACACATTGACTGATATATCTTCAGGTTTAACATTATAGTTTTGTGGCTTATTCAAATGGGTCTTTATATTATTGGTTTTAGTTCAATAAGGAGTCAGGGCATCCTGTTGAGGAATGCAAATTGAGGGTTGTTTATGTGGCTCCACCTCGACCACCATCACCTGTACGAGAAGGGTCTGAAGAAGATTCTTCGCCTAGGCCATCTGTGTCAGACAATGGGAATTCGAGTGCTTTTGAATTTTCAGTTGTAAGTATCACTTACAGGTTTTGGTAACCATATGTAAACAATTATCATATGGTAAAATTTATTATTTTCTTTCCCAATTGTGCCTGTAGGCTCCAAAAGATTTTGGTGAGCGACTTGAGCAGCAAGATAACTCGACAGAGGTATCTCCTTTATTTCTCAGTTTTAACTCATTAGTATTTTCACTAATCAAAATGTAGGGGCCTGTATCACGATTAATATAGGTTCTATTGGACAATACGTTTATTGATACATGGTGGTCAGATTTCGCACATAATTCTTATTTTTCTTTTTCGTTTAATTAAAGAAATAGTTGCCCTTTGAAATCTTATTAGACAAAGTTCTTAATATGCATATGTCTGAGACCTGGGAAAACAGAAACTTTTGAAATACCCTAAGTTGACCTTGATGGAACAATTGAGAGTATTTTAGTTTTCACTAGCCATTACTAAGCCAATATTTGACTAAAAATTCAAGTTAAATGAGTACTTTAATTTCTGCATCAATTAAAGGGATGCGTCTCACAACGGTTAACAAGGGTTATCTTGGATGTTATATGTATGGGTTCACAACCCTCCACTCTTGAGCTAATTTTTGAGGTGGAGTTAGGTGGGTTCGTATCATTTGATATCAAAGCTACATATCCTTATATGGTCGGGCTATCTGCACATTTTTCTGCACAAGACCTGCAGTTTAAAGAGATTGGGTATGATGCGTCTCACATTAGTTAGCAAGGATGGTCTTGGATGTTATATATATGGTTAACAACCCTCCACTCTTGAGCTAGCTTTTGAAGTAGAGTTAGGTGGGTTCGTATCATAAAGGGATCATTCTCTCTATTTGTTGGTGTTTCCTTCTTTTAAATAGCGACATTAGACTTGCATTCTTCAAATGTCCTATGGGGACAATCAGATTATTCGTGTTACATTGTAACTTGTGAAGTTGCTAATGTTGTCTTATATCAATGGGGAGTCACTTAAAAGTTTCAATGTGTCTTTCATCCTCAGAGTTGATTTAGGTCTATGCTCTGTCTTTCTATTGTTTCCAATTTCCACTGCATTGATGGGAATCCTTTGTTTTATATTTTTTTTGTAGCTCAGGCCACAATATAGTTTGTAGCCTTGTATACTTCCTTTTTTTCGTCCTCCCTGTTGCCCAATAGACTTTCTAGCCATTATTATTTTAATGGCTTTATTAAAATGATACCTACAGAGTTTGATTGTTACTTCAAATGTTGTCCAGATATGCTATTTAGCAAATAGTGATTGCGAATTACTATTTTTAGTATTAATTTGTTTTGGACTTTCATATTCTTATCCCGAGTCATTACCTTGAATAACTATTTTGAGGTGCATGGTCTACAGCTGTTGTGCTTGCTGATTAAACTGGATGGGTTATGGCTAAAATATTTTTTAGTTTTGTTTTCTAAGTAATACTGTGATTTTCAGGCTAGGGCTCTCATTTCCAAGCTAACTGAGGAGAAAAATTCGGCTATTCAGCAAAATAACAAGCTTCAAGAAGAACTGGTAATGTCTTTTTTATGTTGTTTCATCTTTTATAGAGTTCCTTATAATTTTTTTTTTTTTGGTTCTCTGCTGAAACACTTTTAAGACAATCTTTTATTTATTGATCAGTTGGACTAACGTTATGCATGAAAATATGTAATTGTCCCTTTGAACCAAGTGTGACCTTGAGATTTGTATTAAGCGATAAAACTGTAATCCCGAGTGCTTACATTATACAGTTAACATATTTCCAAAGCTTTGTTTGATATCTTTTCACTTTATAGATTGCATTGCTATTTCAAGTAAAAACTCACTGTGAAGAATGAGGAAGGAGCTTGGTCAATTTCCTATCCAAGTTAACTTACTAAGCTTTAGGTAGTTCAGGAATCATTCATGGTGTTTCATGAGAGTGGACATTTCTAATTCCTAAGCTTTGACATAGTCTCATAGCATCAATATAAGAAGCAGTAAAGCTGTTCATTTTTCTTGATGGTAACACTCAACCAATGCTAACTGAAATGTCACCTTGATTGGTATCTACGCCCTAACTTACCAATCTGTTCTATTTCATTGTCATCTGCAAAATATGAGTCAATGGCCAATTTTTGTAGCATCATAGTGTACTTTACTGTTAATGGCATTATTGTAGTCTGTTCCAAACATGAGCTTACTTTTAGTTATGATGTGCAGGAGCTCTTGAAGCGTCAAGCCAACAGAAGTGGCACCGGTCTCCCATTTATATATATAGTTATTGTTGGCTTGGTTGGCATCATTTTGGGGTACCTTATGAAGAAGATTTGACGATCAGAACTGTTAATTCTTTTTGAGTACCCTTGCAAAAGATGTAGAAAATTGAAAAAGCAGATGTGTGACTGATTAGCAGGAACTTATCTTCAATGTGTGACTGGTCTGTGTCAAATCTACAACTTGTCAGATGTGTGACTTATAAGAAGTTACTACCTTTGTTCATTAAGTTACCAGTTCAAAAGTTTTTTTCTTTTCCAATGTAATATTTATGTTGTTAAGTAAATGCTGAAGACTTTGTCATGTTAGTGGTAGATGATCAACTCAGATTTTGTCGAAGGAAAGGAAAAATTCTACTTATATCCCAAAAATCATGGGAATTCGCACTTGCCCAAGCGAAGTCAGGCAAACCATACGAAATTAAATATTCAGCACGAGCTGACATGTGATTGCTTCAATTGGAAATAACGTAAGAACAGACATTGCTTCATCTCTCCTTTTGTTTCAGTGATGCAGTGCAACTCAAACGGAAACTGGTCCTAATCCTAGCCAAGACTTGTAGAAACAAATTATTTTGGAAGAGAGTTTCTTTTCTTCCATTACTTGCGTGTTAAATTCATTTCAGCCCATTTCGAAACTTTGACGCGTTACCATTGCTTTTCAATGTTTTATTGCTGCCTGGCCTCCTGCAAAACCCATTTTAAACAAGTTAGTACAAGTCAGAACATGTGTTTGTGTTCATTACTGGTTAAATTCAAACTCAACCAATACTCCACAATGATGGTTTGAAATATTATGTACACATTTGATTTGGGACAGCGAGGGGGAAGCAAATCAAAATCTTTTTCTTCAAACAAAGTAAATGCTTTTCTGTGCCTAGAAAATGATGGTTAATTTTGATTATAAAGTTTCCTCTTTGACATCAGCCTTGGTAGAGAGCTTTGAAAATGATGGCCGGTTATGTTAGTCAAAATTGTGGGTTGATTCTGTTAGCGGTTATAAACTTGCAAAAAAAAAATTTTTTAAATAACAATAATAAAAAAAATATTGTAAAGACGCAACATCATCAATCATCATAGATGCCTCTAACATCACACCAAGCTACTGGATGCTCAGTAAAGAATGGATAAAGCTCACAAGATATGAACAGTTATTTTCAAGTTTGAAATAGTTTTTTCCCTTCTAAGATCTTGAGGAATTCGTGGTCGGACGACGATTTTGACGTCATGACATTTTGTGTACGACAAGGATTACATAAACCTTGTCACAAAATTAGTTTAACATCGGCTTTTGATGTTTTTTAAAGGATGGATATGTGATTTTAGATTTGGTTTTTATTAAGTTTAATTATTTCTTAGATTGTCTAGTTCAGTTCAATCTAAAGAATAAAAAAATACTTTTCCGAATGAGTTTAACACGCAATATCTTTTATGACAAGTTGAAAAACTTAAACAATTGCTTGTCAGTTAGTCTAAAATTGGATTACCAACTTGGTGCGCTAGATAATTAAAAAAAAAAAATTAGCATTGATTTCTTAGAAATATTAAATAGTTTATGGAAAGTTTTCCAATATTATTAATAATCTATTGATAATAATGAAACATAAAATGACTATTTAAAATTTAAAATTCTAATTCTATTGTAAGAAGTAAACTAAATAAAAAGAAATAAAACCAAGTCCAAACTATATTTTATATCTTGAAATATTACAAATCTTAATTAAGCAAAAATATTATATTTGATTTCCTAAAATAATAGAAATCCTAATTATAACGCTTTTTCTCTCGTTTGTTACAGGTTAGTATATTTTAAGTGAAGCATCTATTATCTATCTATCTGAACCGATTTCAATCCCCTTGTAAGTATCTCTTCTTTGAAAATTTGTGTCAATAATTAGGTTTAGAGAGTATTTTAAAATTAAAATGAATTATAATTTTATTATTGTCTAACCAAGTTAAGGAGTAAACAACACTCCTCAATATTTTTCCAACTTGTCAAACAAGTCTTAGTGTACTTATAATAATGTTTTTTTTTTTTTTCAGATTGAATTTAACACACTTAACCTTTCAAAAATCAGAACAACCTGCTTATCCCAGCATTTGGTTTTGGTTTTTGATTTTGAAGCCGATCTCGATGCTCGTTACTCTTATCAAACAAGAGCGATGAACGTGGCTTTCAAGGTAATTTATCCAATTTCCGAACTTGATGAGATTTCTACCTATCTAGATCTTTTATTTTAAAATTTTCAATTTTTTTTTTTTTTTTTTTTTGTGTGCGCGCATTANAAATTTTTTTTTTTTTTTTTTTTTTGTGTGCGCGCATTAGATATTTATAATCTATCATTGATTCTGACATTTGTGAGCTTTCTTTCAGACCGACACTGGAATTGTGTTGCTAAACATGTGATGTAACAGATGATCCATTTCTCCGGTTATTTATCTTTATTTATTTATTTTTCAGATAAGTCTTTATGTGAAAAAAGAATTGATTAAATAATAACAATAAATTAAAAAAAAAATTGATGTTTTAGTCACAAATGAAATCTTAAGAGGAGACGTGCAATGCAAAGACAAGTTTTTACTTCAGAGTGCAGACTTAATTGCAAGTGTGGGATTGACACATAGTCTATAGAATGTAATATTGTTTTGCATTTATATTTTCGTAAACGTTGAAGAACGCAAATTGAGGGCTGTTTATGTGGCCATCCCTCCACCACCATCAGCACCATCAGATGGGAGTTTGAATGCTTCTGAACTTCCAGATTTGATTGATCTGATCTGAACTGAACTTTCAGCTGTAAGTATACAGTTATCCTATGGAAAATTTTATTATTTTATTTAAGCAATTTGGTGATTGACTTGGGCAGTAAGATATCATTTGACAACAATTGCAAATACGAGTTAATTCCCAACTTTGTAGCATCATAGTGTACTTACTGTTAATGACATTATCGAACATGTGCTTACTTTTAGTTGCGAGCTCTTGAGGAATCAAGCCAACAGAAGGGCACTGATCTCCCATTTATATTAATAGTTTATTGTTGGCATGGTTGGCTTCATTTTGGGATACCTCATTAAGAAGATTCAGATGTGTGAACTTATAAAAAGTAACTACCTTTCTTTGTGTTTTGCAATGGTCAAAATAAAACTCAGCCAATACTCCATAATGATGGTTTGAAATATTATGTACACATTTGATTTGGGATAGGCAGGGGAAAGCAAATCAAAATCTTTTTAAAAAAAAAAACAAAAAAAACAACGTAAATGGATTTCTGCCAAGTGAGCTTTCTTCGCTCATATCATAATAAATAAGAGAACTGTCATATAACACACAATCGCCGCTTTCTCACCAGATGTGGAAAACACTGCCAATTGGATTTTGTAACTTTAAACCCATCAAGAGTTATCAGATGCTTTTATCATATTGCAGCAGTTGACAATCTTCCGAAAATCATCAAGACTTAGCTGCAAATGAGACAGTAGAAAGTAGAATTGATAATCAGAAACAATTTAAGAAAATTCAAAAATAGTTTGCATTACCATGAAATGGTCCTAAGACCACTACTAATCTCTATAAAGGGAGGCTCTAATATAAACCATGGCACATACTGATAATGTTTGAAAATATACCGAGCAACCAAAAATCCAAGTACCAGAACCATACCAAAGGTTAGGACATGAGAAATGATACCCATAAATGAATTCATAACATATTCTTAAACTGGCTTGGTCAAGCTAGCATATTGATTCCATAATATGCGAGGTAATATCAAGAAGCCTTAAGATGATCGAGTATGCTCACAGTTTACATAAAAATCTTAAGATAATTGGGTTAAAGGCCGCAAAAAAACAATAAATAAACCACTGGTATGAGAGTCAAGGTTTTGGGTTTCTATTACATAAAAAAATGTCTAATAATAGAAGTGATTTTCATGTTTCCATACCATTATTTGAAATTTGTACTTCCAAACATTGAAAAATTTTCAGTTGTGGCCAAAATTTACTTTCTAGAATTAGTTTGGTACCATTTGGAGTTTTGCTGACTGCAGTAGGGAATTGAAAATTTTCCAAGGATCAAACCGAAGCTCTCAAAGAAGGGCATTTAGAAAGAGCATCTTGCTTGCACCTCAGTCCAGAAGATTAATCTTGTTGCGTTTTGCTTATTTAAAGAGGAAGTAGACATAAATTAAGAGATAAAATAATGATATTGTAAAGCAGCAACTACTAACCTTCCCATCTCCATCACTATCAAAGCAATGGATCATATCTGCTAACTCCTTGTCAGTCCATATGAAATCATGTGCAACTGCTACTCTTCGTAAATCTCTGATATTTATGCTACCCCTTCCCGCTTCTGCATACCAAAAATGACTTGTCATAAATCAGGCTCTGACTCTCCATAAATTGACTCCCTCAGGAGTAATGAAATGCAAACCAGGAATAACACATCCGCTACTTAGATATCTGAGTGCAATGCTAATACACAATCACTTTACTACATCTGTAAATATTTTTTCTTTTACAAACTTTTGTAATTCATAAACTTATAAGCGACTATAACAGTTAAAACTTGTTAATCTTCAAAGTTAACGGTAAATATAGCAAATGTAGACCTATTCCTTTACATGGACACATAAAAACTGAAAGAAAAGCCAGTAGTATCACAAAT
Organism: Bursera palmeri; assembly: GCA_026225775.1. Taxonomy (NCBI): domain Eukaryota; kingdom Viridiplantae; phylum Streptophyta; class Magnoliopsida; order Sapindales; family Burseraceae; genus Bursera; species Bursera palmeri. The sequence continues at coordinate 25,329 of JANKKB010001474.1, forward strand.
TACCATCAAACTGAAAGAAGTGTAAGACCACTTCATCTTCAGTCATTTGCACCCGACTTGTGAACTGCTGACCAAGAATATGCAATAAGAGAAGGATAAGGAATGCAAAACATCTCCTTATAATAAAATATCAATCCAGGCCCAAAACAAACCGATTTTTTCCTCTTGCCCCTTCCTGTATCTTCCTGAATGCGAGAGTTTCCCTTTCTTTCATTAAGAGCAGGATCTGGAACTTCTGCAGAATGCTGCAGCGAGAGAGCAATTGCCTAAAGTACAAACAATTAGAATAGATCAAATAACAATCATGAAGAACCCACCAAGTGTTTATAAGTAAATGAAATTACCTGCATCAACTGATCCTCATCATCAATGTAATCTAAGCAACTGACTTGCTTCTGAACAGGAGTTATCTTCCTAGGTTTTGGGCTTCTATTCTTCACCTGGAATAAGAGATAAGCAAAGAGAGATTAAATTCATTCGATACCTAAATTTATTCCCGAAAGCACAAACCAATTATTCCTAAGGGACGTGCTGACAATGTCACAGAACCAAGAAGCAAGTACACTAACATTCACCAACACTAGTGAAAAATATTAACAGCTGTTTCCGTCAAAGTAAATTGCTACTAACTCTTGCTTTTTGACTACTAAACAACTTTCAATGTGCAAGCCAACATTAAACTGACAAACGAAATTGAACAAAATTGTGAGCTTGACAGCTTTATAGAAGCTAAGAGTCCCACCTTTCTTTTGTTAGACTTGGAAGCTTTATTTGCCACAAACTCCTCGTCATCATCATCAAGGTTGTCATCATCACCATCAACATCATTAGTAGGCCTATAATCCTCATACTTGTCGACGACCTTGCGTTTCCCTTTATGTTTGCGGAAATTCTGAGGCGAACCCATTAAAGAAGACGCCACTTTGGAGAGTCCCAAAGCTTCCATCCTGGCTTTGTTCTCCGCAATTCTCGCCAGTCTCTGCTTCTCGTACTCTGACGCCTCTTCCTGCTTTTGCCCATTGCAGCCAGGTGACTGCGCCTCTTCTTCTGAGCTAGAATTCTCACTTTCTTCCAGTTCTGAATCTGATGATAACTTGGCTCTCACCATTTTGATTTCAGCTTCAAAGATTCGGTTCAAGAATTGAATGAGGGCTTCTTGGCGCCGGATTTAGCTTAGAAGGGTTTCTCTTGCGCTTTATTTTAGCTCCTTTAATTGGTTGTACTCCAAAGATTACGGTTTTACCCCGCAAGTAGGATTTTGATTGGTCATATCCTAACGAACTGCATATTCTGAACCGCATTTTGCCGTATCTAAAGTTTAAGTATCATCAGATCACGCGCACCTCAGGGCGCGTGCACAAAGATATCATCTCTGCTCATCCCTCGAATCCGTTCCTAAGAAGAAAAAATCCGCCCAAAAATCCAATCAACAAACAAACTATTCAGAGTCTCACAGACCTCACCTCACTCTCCGCATCTTCGAAAATTCACTATCAAAACGACAAAAAGAACATGTGTTTAATTTCACTCTAAGGCAACTCAACATTTGATTCTCTCTTTTGATTTGATGGCCTCCTGCGTGGAAATCGATCGCTATAATCTTATTCCACTCTCACTCACTTCACTCTGTGCTTGTCCGTGCCGTCCCTCATCGAGCAAAAGCCTATTTTTCACTCGAAAACGTTGTCCAAAACTTAATTTTCGATTCGTGTTTGATGGACCCAAGTCCATGCTTCGAGTTCACCAAACCGGCATTTCGACGAACCGGCGCTTCTTAGCGGCCGTGGCAAGAGCCGAGCCCGACGGCTTCGGCGATGGCAAAGAGGTAATATTTCAATCACTATTTCGTAAATTATTTATGTAAACATGTTGATTTAGATGATTCTTTTATGAGTGGCTTGTTGGTTAATATTAGTTTTGTGATGGGCACGTGATGATCACATGTTTGGGATTCGCAACTTATTTGATGAATTGGAATTGTTGTTTCGATGAAGTGAATTGTAAGTTTGTATAAGCATCTCGTCCAAAATTAGTAAATTAATGAAGCCAAGTAATATATTTTCTATTTTGTTGTACCGTTTTGAAAGTAGAATGAAATTATTTGGTGAAATTGGAATTGTTGATTGCATCAGTACTTTATCCAAAATAAATAAGTAAAATGAAGTACTAAATTTTGCATTTTGCTGTATCGTTTTTGTTAGTAGAATGAAGTTATTGAAATGAGAATGTTGTAGGAAGTCGACAAAGGCTCTAAATTACCAGTAAATGAGGATTCAATTTCAAAGCATCAACAGAAAGCAGGTCAGTTAAGAAAAAGAATTGTCTTTGGACTTGGGATTGGAATCACTGTTGGAGGTGTTGTTCTGGCTGGAGGATGGGTTTTCACTGTAGCCTTGGCTGCTGCTGTTTTTGTTGGTGCACGTGAGTATTTTGAGTTGGTTAGGAGTCGTGGAATTACTGCAGGAATGACTCCTCCTCCTCGATTTGTGTCACGCGTTTGCTCTGTTATATGTGCTCTCATGCCTATACTTACATTGTAAGATTGTCAAATTGGTGCAGCTTCTTATTTAAACACAATCTGTGAATATTTGATAATATATTGCAATATATTAGCACCAATAATTGAATACGTTTGTATGGACTATGTCATTACATATGCTTTTCTTCAAGGTTTTGAAACCTTTCTTTGGTTATAAAAGTTATTTCTACTATATTCTCTATTGAGGTTAATGGGCAGAGTTTAGTATGCTATGTTTGTGGGGACACCTGAGAAACTTTTATGGTCATTCATCTCTCAACTAATCAATGATCTTTGCTGCTGTTGTCTATTAAGAACAGGAAGATAGGGTGTGGTTCTAGATAAGGGAATATGCTAAACATACTTCTAAAGGAACTAATTACCATCAATACCTATGCTAAGTTGAGTTTTCCTTTTTTGGTAGGATTGCATTTATTTTTCTAGTTTTACTTCTTTTCCTGAAATTCTATCCTGAACTTAAATTAAACATATCTTTGTCCTAAAATTTTCAACTGTATTTAGATCCCAATAAGAATACTGCAAATGAAGAAACAAAAGTTTCAATTGTGTTTTACACATGCATAATTATGGATATAGAAGGGTGATTAATCTTAGATTAAGTGCTGATTAACATGATGATGTTTGTTACTAATTAATATTTCCAACACATGTTCAGGTACTTTGGTCAAATTGATGTTTCGGTAACATCTGCTGCTTTCATTGTTGCTATGGCATTACTTTTACAGAGAAATCCTCGTTTTGCACAGCTTAGTAGCACCATGTTTGGACTATTTTATTGTGGCTACCTTCCTTGTTTTTGGGTTAAGCTTCGGTGTGGTTTAGCAGCCCCAGCCTTAAATACTAGTGAGTTTTATCATTCATAATAAAATTAGATGTCAAGTATTTATTGAAAGCATCTCCAATTTCTCTTATTTTGTCCCATTAGAACAAAGCATGCATTTATTTTTAGTGGGGGGCATTTCCTCTTGATTATAAGTGTCCTTGCTTCTTTTAGTGTTAATAATTCAAACAGTTGAAGTCTTGATTTCAGCCCTCTTAAAGTGATTGTTCAAGGATCTCAGTATGTGCTGGGTCTTTTTTATTCTTCTTCATTCTCAATCTCGCCACCTAGTTCCTTCATGGCAATTTACTTTTTCATTCATCAATTTGTTTTTCCTAAGGACTTTATTTTGCCAGGAATAGGAGCTTCATGGCCCATTCTTCTTGGTGGCCAAGGTCACTGGACTGTGGGTCTTGTTGCAACGTTGATTTCTTTCAGCAGCATAATTGCAGCAGATACATTTGCTTTCTTAGGTGGCAAGGTATTTAAGATACTGAACTATTCTGTGCCTTCCATCTTCACCTATTATTCTAATATGTCATGAATGATAACTATATTATATTGTTATATCTTGTGACTGGTGATCATATGCTACAAAAATTTTATTCCCTCTTTCTCCTTTGAGTTATCAATTTTGAAGAAAAATACCTAAGTGTTTACATATCGGAGGTTGCAGTAGACAAGTACTTTGTTGGACTCAATATTCTTGTATTTTTTGTTATTTTACATTTCCATCTCCATATGCACCATTATTTCAACTGCATGATGATGGTTTTACCATGCACTTTTTTGGTTGGCCCCATAATTTTTTCAACACCTTGAGATAGATTGTTAACTCAATGCAGGCTTTTGGTAGGACACAACTTATTAGTGTTAGTCCAAAGAAAACGTGGGAGGGAACTTTTGTTGGCTTGGGTGGTTGCTTAACCACTTCTGTTGCATTATCAAAGATATTTTGCTGGCCAACATCTTTGCTGAGGTATTCAATCTGCCTCCATTGTACTGTTTTAAGTTGCATTCATTTAGAAGTTGCATCGAATATGTGTTTCTGTATCTGTTGAAATTGGACAGCTTGATTCAATTAAAGCCTTAATCCCAATACAAATTATTCGAAATTAGTACGGCTAGGAGTGCGTCTAATAATGGATGACATTTGATCTTTGAGGGAGACATAGGCTATAACAATTCTTTGGGCTTTATCATTCTCTAACTCCTAATTTGTGCCACAGATTTGGATTTATTTTTCTTTTTAATCCTCATCTAGCGGTTGTTTTACACTAAATATGAACCAAATTTCCTCAATATTTGATGTTCCATGCTGAGGTTCTATGTTTTCTGAGGGCTTGGGTACTTTTTAGATTTCTAAATCTAGTCTTATATGCTATGGATATGGATGAACTGTTTACACTCTTTTTTGCCTCATATCTACCAATTTGTATAAAGCTTCAGCGCTACAGTGTCTAGTGTTGTTGCTTTTATTTGTACATTCATCCTCTGCCTATGTGATTATCAATAAGCTCATATTATTTTGCCCTACAATTATTTTTATGTGCCTTACCGTGTGTTCCTGGGTGGTTGTCAGTGCATTAGTGTTCGGGTTTCTGAACTTTTTTGGGTCAGTCTTTGGTGATCTTACGGAGTCGATGATCAAACGTGATGCGGGTGTCAAGGACTCTGGATCCCTGATACCAGGACATGGTAAGTACTCTCTTGAATGCAAGTTCTCTGAGAATAATTTCCTGACACTATGTTTGATGGGTGCATTTCCTCTTTATATATATATATATATATTTCCCTTGAGATTGTAATAAAATAAGGTAAAATCTTGCCGGATTATGTTTTTTCATTGACTTCCCTGCAAAGGAGTTTTCCATAAAAGTTGCTGTTTGTTCTTTTCATATGGAGTTGCATGTTGCTTTAGTTCATATAACTAAATATTTCGCATTTTGAGTTACCTCTTTTTTATTTTTTACTTTTTAAGTATAACTAAATAGTGGGAAAAAAAAAAAAGGAAATTTATTGAGCAAATAGAACTTCTTTTATGAACTTCTAAAACAATCTCAGTTGACGAGATACTATAAATAAAAGAAGGAAAGTTGGAGAAATATAGGCTTTGCATGATACCTGTAACCATGGTTCTTATCATCTACATGCATAATGGATAACTTGATCTAGCTTTTATTTTTGCCGTATCTATTCTCAACTGGTTGCAACTTTGAGTAAATATGGTTCTAATCCTATAATTGAATTCTAATTTGCTACCTGTCCTTAAATGTGTTAATTCTGTAATTCTGATGCAGGTGGTATACTAGACAGAGTTGACAGTTACATTTTCACAGGTGCACTTGCATACTCTTTTGTGAAAACCTTCCTACCGCTTTACGGAGTATGATAGAAAATATTAAGACCTATGGCAGCAGAAGATACGGCATACATCATTCTGCTTTTTCCATTGTGGCAGTAAGGAGCGTACACATACATTTACGTAAATTGAGAAAGTTCGTACCGGTGAAATGTATATTGATTGATTCGTGCCTTAACAATCTCAGAGAAGGAAATTGAGATTGCATTTGCAACTCTACCATCACCTAGATTTTTCTACCAAGATATAAATTCGAGTGAATACTTCCATTATACACTTGTTGAATCCCATAGGATTAGCTGTAGCTTACTGGCTAATCAAAATGGTGTTAGTTTTGTTCAGATGAATTTGGTTGATTGGTCCAATAGGAGCCACTTTTGTTGATGAACATTGTAGTTTTTCCATTGAAGGGCTATGCCTGCTTGTTGCTTTTGCTATTAAATTTGTGCTCTAAAGAAAAAGGGATAAATTTTCCTTACATATGTTGAAACTTTTATCCATTTCAGCGTGGACAGAACGTTTTCTAGTTAATAATCAGGTATGCATTCTTCCATATGGAAAATGGCATGATTTATGTCAATCCTACATTATTCAAGTTTCAAAGTATGACCTATTATAATTGTAACACATACAACAATTCAATCGTATGATAATAATCTTTCTAGTGGCTTAGACAATGACGTGGTGATACCAAATTGACCGACCAATGCCAAAACACTTCTGTTCAGTCGATAAAACAGCAAAAATTTGAACGATTTTAAATTTTTATATGTGGGACATCCAAGAAGACGTCATTTTATTTTATTGTATTTTATCTTATTTTATTGGCCATGACTTCCCCATTCAGATCCAATGTATCATTTCATCGCTTAGTCTTATCCTCTGGGTTGTTGACCAATGAAACGTTTAATCATTTTTCATTGAAATTTGACTCAAATCATTGAAGAAGAAGGTCGGAGCATGTCAAACCTAGTTTAGAGAGAAAGGTCCACTGGGCCATATAGGCCTTGAGATACAGCCAATGATGGCACAACTTGGTTAGTGTCAATGGGAAAAAAGTCATCATCACTCGTCAACTCTTTCTGCCGTCCAAACTAAAATAAAAGTATCAAGTCCCCCCTTATCCCGTAACCGAAAGAGAAAGAACCAAAATAATTAATTCAATAAAGGACGTCTGACCAATTATTTCTGGAGGCTAAAACCACTAAAAACGTGGCCCGTACTAAAGGGTTACCAACCTTAGCCCTCTTGTATCTAAGCTGGATTTGTCTCATTACTATCTCATCTCATCCTTATAACATAAAATATTGGCAAAACCCAATATTTACACCCAAACCATGCCTGCTTCTTAATTGCTAGGTTTACGTTCTACTTATCGTGGGAAATTAAATTCTATTATTATATTAAAAGTGAGCAGATTGAACCATTACAGTTATTTGATGTTTGTGTATTCATCCAATCGTATGACACGTGTAACACACATAATAATATGGTATTTGATGAGCATCTGTCATAGGGTAAATTTTCTCTTGATTGTAGTCTTTTAGTTCAAACTTCAAAGAGAAAAAGCAATGGGTTTGGGGGAAACTAATGGTGGATTAATACTGGAAAAGGTTTAAAAGTTAGATATAGTAAAGGAGGAAACTAGAAGAAAATAATTGTAACCGGAAAAATAGAAAAGGAGAACATGAAAGAGACGTGAGAAGTGAATGTTGGGTTGACCTTTTAATGAGATACAAAAATTAAAGATGGAGATAACAGAAGGAGATGTGATAAAAAGAAATAGGAGCTTGTTTTGTTTTGATTTGGAGGCTAGCCAAAGCCAAGCCAACTCATGATCCATGCAAATTACTGTGGAGCCAAACTTCCACCAAATATATTTGACGGAGAGAGAGAGAAAAGAGGCTTGAGCATGAAGAGAGTGGAGCTGACCAATGAGAGATTGAGAGGTTTTGTTTTGTTATTGGAGGAACAACCATAATTGGCTTTTGACATGAATGAGTGCTTACTTTTGGGTTTTGGTATATTAAAAGACAAAAACAAATGTGTGGGGAGCAAAGAACGCGTTGTTACTAAGCTGACTAAGAAAATGGAGAAAGAAAGAAAAGGATAGCAAAAAAGAAAATAAAAACAATGAAGGAAGCTTAAAGAAGAGTTTGGAGAAGATATGGTGGGCAGGCATCTATAAAAGTGTAGAAAGAAAAGAGAGAAGCAAAAGATTGTCTGATGAAGAAAGAAAGAAAAACCCTAGCTATCTTTTCTTACACACGCACACCCATGTGTCTCGCCCAACCCACCACCCTCCACCTCACACTCACCTTTTACTTTTCTTTTCATTGCTTTTTTTTTTTTCTCAGCCATTGCCTTGGATGCTCTCGAGGTTTTGGCTTTAGCCTTTGCTTAAATTTTATTAATAGATTTTCTTTCTTTTTCAATTCAGTTATCTATATATTTAACATAATATAGCCACGCCAACGCGAGATAAAAGGCTGTAATCATTATATATCAACCTTTTTCCAAGCTATCTAGAATTTTTTTTTTTTTTTTTTTTTACTTTAATAACATCTTAACTGTTATCAATCCAATAATTAATGATATCCAAAGCTTCCCATATAAATTCGAATCAAAGAAGATTTTTTTTTTTTTTTTAGCATTTCAATGCATGCATGCATGCAGTAACTCTTTTTCTAAAGTAATTGATGATTTGTGTTATAAAATTATTCTCAAAGTTTCTGATATTCTATAATAATGTAACGGGACCCATTTGAATCGAATGCCTTTTGAAGGTCATGAGTTGAGTTGAGTTGAGTTTATGAGGTGGTTGTGGTTGAGGTATGTGGATGGATTGCGATTGCGATTGCAAATGGGTGTTGAATTAGGCTTTAGTTAGTGACCCACTTAGCATTTCTTTTGAGCTTTGAAGAGGACAAAAGCTGGCAAATGTCTCAGGTCTTTAGCATATCTTTGTTCTTCAAATCTAATATAACTGAATCCCTCACTCCGAGGAGGAGGCTTCTCCAAGACAAAAGTGCTTACAACTTCAATTCCTTAATGAAAAGTTGTCTATCATTATACTTTCCAAGGAAGTCCCATTTTTTTAGAGCTTCAAAAAAGCTTGCCACTTTATGGGTTTCCATATCTAGAAGATGCTCAAATTGTGATCTCTCTCTTTGCCCCTCGAATCTGCTTTCAACTGATGAGGTGACTAAAGGCAACAATGGCTCCAAGAAGGCTTTGAATTTTGTTTTCTGAAAAATGATAATGGAAAAAAAGCTTCTTTTTCATATATTTGCTTATCTTCTTTCCCTTTCTTCTCCCACAATTGGGCCACGTACAGAAACCAAAGTTTGTTGCATGGCCACTAAGAAATTGAGCTACAACGTTTAACCATCAGTAAATTTTGCATCAACTTCTCTCAAATTTGGGAATCAAAATGCCCTATAATCATTAAAGTCAAGAAAAAATTATTAGTTATTTAATCAAAGTTTTCCACTATACTCCTGTTTGTTGATTTGGTGGAACCTTGGTCCATGTCATATGAGAACCTTTTACTTACTCAATGAAAGCTATTCAAGCTTAAAGCAATTACATGGGGTGGCTCAATTTGTGGAGGGCAAGGGTTCCACCTCTTCTTCTAAGTACTTGAGCACCGAAAATGACTTTTCATTTGCTTTTAAAGTCCAAAAAATTCCCTTTGTTCATAGAGAATATATTGTGTTTTCTCCAAGTCTCCAATTATCATAGTCCCTTGCTAGCCACTGCACCGGAAACGGCTTTGTTCCAGTATTTATCCTGACAAATGACTCATAAGCAAGCCAACTAAGAAAGAAAGAAAGTTGGCAAGTTTATGCAAATGTCTCGTCCCATCATATAACAAATAGAATATATAACTATATCCATTCAGTCAAGTGCTTATAGGATCTCGACTTTCAACAAGAGGGGAGGGGACGAACTGTTTACTAAGCGTTTTCCTGTAATTTTAAGGACTCTGTGATCTTGGGGACCAAGCTGATATCAATTTGAACAAATGCCAATTGAAAAAATCATTTGCTTGGATTCACTTTCACCGAATGATAATAATTTCCTTGGCACTTTGAACCATAAGGAAACAAAATATTACAACTGCGATTGCTTATCATAGACAACTCAATTATTCACTCACCAATTTGAATGATTTGATATGAACCCACTGTCAGAAGAAGGATCATATCAGACGGTAATTGTCAAAAAAGAATCGATCTGATCACACGGTCAAGCTCACTCGAACCTTTGTGACTACGACGTTTCACCACGAAGGAGTGTAAGCTAACTGGGAGGGCGGGAGGGACGGACATGCTACCATGTTCATTCACTGGCTCAGCCCATGCATGGTCAGACATAATGGGGGACGCATCACATAAAAGGATATGAAAATTTTATGCTGTGGATCAGCCATACACGTGGCGGAAACGTACGATTGTGACCGTTCACTTAATGGGTCCCAAATTTGAAGTTGCTTTAGGCAATTGTCATTTTCGATCTGACTGTCCCCGACACAAGAGACAATAAGTCACGATCATACATAGATTAGTGTTTGGTACACACTATTTCTGTACACTCAGCGCTGGCTTCCTCATTTCAAGTTTTCAACAGTGATTGTGGATCCCACATTTAGTCTTCCATTTAATGCCACCCACGTGTCCTTCGCTGATCACTGTTACACGCTTCTTCCATCCATCTAGTGTACATTAGCTTTTATGTTCCTTTTTGCTATTCTCGCCTAAATAAAAGAAAATTTACATAATAATTTGTGGTATCTTATTTTATATTTAATTCCAATTTCTATTAATAAAAAAATTAATAGAAGAATTTAAAGAAATTTTTAAAAATTAAAAGGAAATTATTGATCATATGATTCACATTATGGACTAACCATAACTTCTATATGTAAACCACAATCTATCTCATACTTGATATAATTTAAGTATAATGTGAATCAAATCTATGATTTATTTTATATATCTCAAATTTTAGCTTTTTTTTATGCTATGATTTATTTTATATATCTCAAATCTTTATATCTTAATCATACTTTCTCATAAATTTTTCTAACATACAAACTCACATGTAAAACTATTACATGATTATTATACTATTTATCTTCAGTAATCTAATTTAATTATAAAAGCCTTTTTATTCGTTCAAATTAAGTATTTTTATAAAGGGTAATATTATTCTTCGAAAAACCCTGCCAAATAGTTGTTCTTCAAACTCTCAAGGGTAAAATTGGTAATAAGAAAAAGTCAATACAAATAATAGGGCAACCAAACGCGCCCTTAAAAGGGTGATACCCATCTAGGCGGAAGGGATAGTGTTATATTTTTGTTGGTGGGCCAACATCGAACCACTTGCACCATGGACAAATACTATAGATAATCAACAATTACTGAATTAGAAATAATAAATAATAATAATATCATCAATAATGACAACAACAATAAGGTGGCTTGGGGGACTATTATTGAGGTCCCATTTTATATTACTTTTCAAAATAATAATTTATAGCAATAAGATAAGCTAAAGTTGCTCTCACAAGCAACATGGAGCATGGCCTTTTGTGTATTATAAGTGTGTTTAAGAAACGCTTTGTTAAGGCGCTGAAAAAGAAAAGAGAGTTAAAATTAATGGTGTAGGGGTCCAATGGTACAAGACCCATGTGATTTCATTAGGGCGCAGAGGGAAGGCACATATACAATATAAAGTAATAAACTAGACAAACAGCAAATTCAATGAATAGCAACACTTCATGCAACTACACAATAAATTAATGTGACGAATTCTTTGTTTATTCCGATTGCACCAACCACAGATGGACGTTCGGCAGAAACTGGAGTTTTGGTAATGCATAAACAGTGTATATATTGTATTTAAGAGATTTAGTCCAACATCCTATCCTTGAGACCTTCAAAAATGGGTATAAAGCACCATAACGTGTAGATTCCAATGGCCCTTAAAATTTGTGTCCTTACATTTGCAAAAATGCAGTGGATATGGAAATTTTTGACATGGGTAAACTACAGAGTGACTAGTGAGCCTCTTCTTGCCAGCAAAATGATCAAGACATCATGGAATCTGAAGCTCTAGAGTTAATCTAAAAGAAGAAAAACTATTGGAATTCATCAATCAAATTGAGCATACAATTTCAGTGAAAAGCATACAAAAGGAGGCTTGCTTTTGAAGGGATTAAACTCAGTCTTTGTTCCATATTTTGTTTTGTTGTTGACAAGGTTACATCCAATGATTACCAGCTTAGACATGAAGGCACAACCATGTTCAGAAGATGAAAATAAGAAAATACTGTACAAATCCATGCGCACCCAGTTACTAAAATGTTTGGTTTCTTGATTGGAAACAATAGGCCTAAATCACATAATAGACAATTAGCATAAGGAGATCCACATACAACAAAATTCAGAAACGATCAGAAACTAAAGCAAGTTATAAGGCACCTTTGCAGCAACCAACAATTAATTGGCAATAAACACCAACATATCCATCCAAATCCTACACTTCTCAGCACCTCCAAGCTGACACCGAGATTAGCTCTTTCCGCTGCCAGCAGAGAACAAGTGAAGTCTGTCTCTTCTCAACATGAAATCCCCTAACTGGAGTCCGCTGCACCAAGCACTCAGCTTGAGACTCCGTGAAGTTACTAAACGTCATTGAAGAGAACCCGGATTGCAAAAACATACTCCTCCAAGAAGGCAGCCTTTCAGGGGTGCGGTGGCGCCCAAATATGATTTTTTCAATGCACGGACGCAGCAAGAGCCTCTCAATGTTTTGCAGTGCATCCGGATTCACGTTTGCAGCATCGAGAGATTCAAGCAGGCCTGAGTAGGATTGAAGGGCATGAATGACATGGTGAGGAAAAGGAACATCTGAGCGATCACAGCCTCTATCCAACGAAACAATGATCTTGGGTGAAAGTTGCTTTACAAAGCGAAGGACCAAAGGGAGGGTAGATGGGTAATTTGAGAAGGAGCTAATTGGGAGATTCACTGCAATCACTTCGTCTTCAAGTACATGAGGAGGCAGAGGCAAAGAGGCAGAGTTGAGAGATTCAAGGTTGAAAATTTCAAGCTCAAAGGGCATGTTAATTTCCCTGGCGAAGTGTTTAAGGTTCTCTTGAGTGAAACCAAGTTCAAGCTCATCATGCGTCGAGGGAGATGCAAATGCTGTAATTTTAAGCGAGGGTGGACCCTCACCTCTCAAAACAAGCTCTTGCATCAGAGAAGCCCACTGCCCACCATAACCAATATCGAAATCTATAATGTGGATCCTCTCAAATCCTTCAAAGGCTTCAAGAAGTGCTTGGTTGCAAGTGAAATTAGCAAACTGAAGAATGGGTGAGATTTCAGAGAAAGACTTGTAAGCACTAATCTTCAAAATGATACTATAAGTCGACAAAGCTGAAGCATTTGTTGTGGAGTTCATGTGGAGAAGTAACTGCAAGGCCTCTTTGAAGTAAAAAGCAGCCCTTTGGAAAGGCTTACGCACAGGTGAGAGCTGGTGATTGAGCCGCGCCAATATCCCTTGCGCGAGTACAGGATTACCCGTTTCGATCAGCTCTGCGGCCTTGAAAACCTGGTCAATTATCGCCTGCTGAAGCTGCTGGTTCGCCAATTCATCGTTCACCATCTTTTGCTTTGTTGTTGTTGGTGCAACTCCCATCGACTGCCTATGTTGTTGTTGCTGAAGCATTTGAAGCTGCTGCTGTTGTTGTCGCCGAAGAAAGAGCTCCTGTTGTTGACCCGAATCTGGAAACGGGGCTTTCGGAACCTGATTGTTGGGTCCGAGATTGACCCGCTTCGGTAGTGGTGGAGATAAAAGATGATGATGCTCTTGCAATTGATGAGTGTACGATAGTGGCAAGAATAAAGCTGGATTCTGAGCATACTGAGCTTGATTTTGGTTGATTATCAACTGTGGATTGAATATCTGAGGCTTCTCATCCAAAGCTTCAATTGGTAGTGTTTGTTGTTGTTGCTGTTGCTGTTGAAACACGCTTGGAGGAAGCGCTGGAGCAGCCAAAAGATTGTTTGTATCTGAAATGGGGAAATTTTGATTACCAAGTCTCGCAGCATTGTTGCCGTGAAAATCAGTTAAATGTAAAGAAGTATCCATATTTGGCTCAAAAAAGCCAGCTTGATCCACCATACCGAAACCTGCATTGAACTCCATATCTTGATGATGAGAAACACTTCCGCTGCTTTGCAAAATCTTGTTCAATCCCACAGATGGGTCGTCAATATCGCCCATGATTAGCCTCAGAATGGACTGCTCTTGACTAGGTGAACCCGACAACACACTCTCCCAATCTTCCATTCCAAGCCCACATTTTTCCGCGCTGATGTTGTCTACAGAAGGGTTGCCGCAAGAGACATTCGCCACCGCTTCTGCTGCCGCCACGCCGGTGGTGTCGGTGGAGGCACCACCTCCACCACCGCCGGTATTGCCGCCGAGAGAGGAAGACAGTGTTGAGGAAGACGTGGGTGGGCTCGGACTTCTTCTGGTGTCAAGCACTGATGTGGGCTCACTGCCCACATAGCAGCAACCTTCTTTCCTCTTGTTCTTGTTGTTGGAGCTGTTGTTGTTGAGCCAGTTTTCTTGTTGCTTCTGCAGCTGTTGGTGTAGCGAATCCGAAGATGAAGACGAAGAAGAAGAGAAATCTAACGCCCCCTTCCCTTGAAATTCCTCAAAGGCTAAGGGCATGGCCTTCATCTAACTCAAAAAACAATAGCCAAAAAACCCACAAAACCAACACCCTGAAACTCTCCAGCTTCCAAATTGAAGTACCACCCAGAAAAGCTTTTAAAGAGAGAAAAACCAATAAGTTGGCTTGTATATTACAATTTACAAATAAGAGCCTTGAAGAAAAGACACAGATACAAATCAAAACAAGATTTTCAAACGAGAAGACTAACACTTATTAATATACATACATGCACAACCCAAGAAACCTCTCACTTTGCCCTCCAACTCTTGTGTCTAAGTACCTCAAAACAACATCTTTTCTTTTTCTTTTCTTTCTTCTTGTTTTCTTTTTTTTTTTTAGTTTTTTTTTTTTTTTTTATGTNGTTTTTCTTTTCTTTCTTCTTGTTTTCTTTTTTTTTTTTAGTTTTTTTTTTTTTTTTTCTCTCTTCTCCTTTCTCTTCTCTTCTCTTCTCTTCTTCGGTCTTGGTACAACTAGTCTGTCTTCCTTCTGTTTTCTGCTATGGATGCGTGCAACATATAAAAGTGGTAAAGTGCCCTTCATCCTTTCTCTCTCTAGTCTCTCTTTTTCTCTCTCTATTTTTTTTTTATTTCTAATTTTTTATGTGGCTTTTGTCTGTTGACGTAGCTATCTCTGTTTAGGGTTTCTTTCAGTCCTTCCTTCCCCACGCTCAACATATAGCGCGTAAGTGAAACTCTAATGATAATCCTTTTAATTTCGAAGGATTATCATCTATTTTATAACATAGGTAAATCACTGTATAATTATAATCAAAAGTCTAAACAACACAGTCACAGTTCAGTCCTAGATTCAAAATATTAATTTCTAAAATTATAATTCAGTGAAAATGGAGTTTTATTAAGAGGCATGGTCGTCACGCTCTTCCGAGGAGCGTGACAGTTTCATTCCAGGAGCCATTTGGTTTATTATTTTCTTTTACGGAGATCAATGATGCAGAGAAAAGGTTAACTGGCGCAGATGATTTTTTGTAATTTACATGAATTCCTATCTTACCCTTGTCTGTAGAGCTGATGACCCAAGAAAAGTGGGTTGACGACGTGGGCGTTACAGTAATTACGAACAAACATTTTCTGCCGGCCTGGTTTTCGAAACTGAATCTGACGGCACGAGATAATGGGTGGGGCTTTTGCAGGACTTATAAATATCGAGACAGTTTTTGACGGTTGTGATATCTTGTGAAGGACAGAAACGTGTGGCTGTGATCGAGAGTGTTTCCATTTGCCCGAAAGAAGCCAAAATCATATCACTTAAATATATTTTTACCATTCTTGACTGACTCATCTGATCTTGCATTTATCAATTTGATAAAGCTTTTAAGTAGTTTCCCTTCGTAAATTTGGATCAATTATGGCATTGAATGATTTGATTATTTGACTTAAATGCTCGTGATTATTTCTATAAATAAATTGACAAAATGGTAATTATGCATACTAGTCAGCAAGTTGAAAGATATATTGAGTTTAGGGTCAGAAAATTACAAGGTTTCTAGAGGGGGAATTTACTCTGACCCCCCAATTAGATTTCAAGAAAACACTTA
>JANKKB010001474.1:42010-83346 GCA_026225775.1 Bursera palmeri
ACCCCCCAAATACCCCTAAAAAACTAACACTTACCCCCCAAATATTTGGGGGGTAAGTGTTAGTTTTAAGAAAACAGTAGCAAATTTTTGAGGGATAAGTGTTAGTTTAGAAAAAGTGTGGGGTTAAGTGTTTTCTTGAAATCTAATTGGGGGGTCAGAGAAATTTCCCGTAAAATATGTATCTAATGACAATTGACAATTAAGTTCGCCGAAATACAAGTGGCTCCCTACATGTAGTTACAAAAATATCCTCCTACTGTGAACCATCAAACTGATAGTTACCATGTGGGATAAACACATAGACACCCCTGAAGTTTAATTTAAGTACACACTCATTATTATTATTGATAAAGTAAAATAGACACCTCATAATTGGAAAATATGAGGGTCTTAAACAGTAAAAATAGATATCTTAATGTTACTTAAAATATTAAAATGGGGGTCTTTTATTATTTTATGAATAATAAAGATAAGTTTGTTATTTAGGTTAAACTTCGGGGGTGTGTAATATTTACCCGTTATCACGTTGATGAAACAAAAAATTATGATCAAGTGAATCTATTCCTAATTCAATAAAAAAAATAATATATCGGTAAAAATGGAGATTTTGTTCAATTGCCATTAATGAATTATATTTTAATTGAATGAAAATTTTATGTAAACTTTATAGCAAATACGATCATGGAAAAGCATGTACGTGCACACAAGAAAGACATAATGATAGCCCTTGCCTTTGCCCAAACCGTCAGAGATTTTATTCTGATTTCTTCTTCTTCTGTTTTTTCAATTACTTTGTACATTCATGTTTTTGTTTTCAAGTTGTTGCTTTCATGTTTCCATATTTTCTCAGTGCAACTCTCGAGTGGAAGATGTGTTGAGCCCAGAATTGTAAAGGGTCAATCTAATGTAATGCACGATCAAATCAAGTTTTACCATGAATAGATAGGCAGGAACAGAAGTGAAGTGCATGGAATGTGAGACAAAAACAGAAACGAAAAGGGGCATTGTGGGAATAAGGAGAAAGTGGGTCGTTTTGATTGTCAAGACAAGATTGAAATTTTGGGTATCAATGTGGGAGAGGAGAGGGGACATGCTTAGGTTTGCTATGAATTGTTTAGCAAAACCATGATTTGGACATGTCAGTGAGAAGGCTTAGTTTATCCTCTACCCCCATGTGAAGCCTAACAACAAGTCTCTCTCGCTCTCTCTCATATGATGTGTAAAGTGATCCAAAAATCCAAATCAAACTCACTTTGCTTCCCCTCTTGCTTCCCTCTCTTCACTTTTCTATTCAAAAATTTCAAAGTTTTATTTATCCCTCTCTTTTCCTCTTTCCTTTCTTTGTTGGATTTGGATTATGAACTCAAAAGCATTGTTGTGTTGATCACAAGTTCTTTTCTCTCTTCTCAAGACACCCAACAAGGCAAGCAACGCAAGCACAAAAAAATAATATCGCCCACTCTTGGAAACCAAAGGCAAACTCAGATCCAAAAAAAAGTAGTATTTCTGAAGCCAATTTCATCTTTATTGAATATAACTAAAACTTACTTGATCGGTCTAGCCAAGAAAAGTCATATATGGCTTTAATTGTCAAGCAAAAGTGTTAGGAGAGCTAATTAGTCCTGGTTAAATATTAATTTTGCACTCACATTTGTACAAAGAGACAGGTGTATTAAAAGTTAAATATTAATATTAATATTACACCTATTAACTCCTATTCAAAATAAGATATTAATGGTAGATGTATTTACTAGTGTTAAGTTCATATCTATTAATTTAAATTTAAATTAAATACTAACGTTAAAAATTAAGATATACAAGACCTAAATACGAGGCGATTTATTAAAAGTTATATATTAATATTAACTTGTGGATTAAACACTATGTACTACTCAAAAGATTTGTTATTGCTTACTATCATTTATCAAAACAATGATCATTCTCCGTGACCATTACTTGTTTATATGTAAAAGCTTGTGTTCTTTGTTTATTGGTGACAGGCCAAGATTAAAATAGTGATTAAAAATAATCTATGACTCATTGGACCACATGGAACATGGAAGAAAATGTATACATAATGCTGGATGCTAGGCCAACTCCATGATCCATCACCCGCCACTTTAAGATCACGGATCCTTCAGTTGTAGCTACCCCAAAACACAACTCTTTCTCATCCCAATTAACAAATAAAATTGAAGCAAATACATGCATTTTCTTAGTGAATTACATGTATCTGATTGCCAGTATCGTGTTTGACTTTGGTCATTATTCAGTGGTTTGATGTTCAATAATAGATTTTTGAAATCTGCCTCTTGGCTTTGTCAAGGGCACTTCTCATTTTATATTCTTCGTTTGTCATTTTCTACTGGGGCTTAACTCAGCCCACTGGGTTTTTCCGTCAACTCTTTCGACCGAGAGGCCCAGTACATGCGCCCCTCAAAGTTAATTAAAAAGAAGAATATTACCATCTACAGGGCCTAAGGTTTGACTAAATTAATGTACCACGATACTTTTAAAATATTTATAAACCCCAGAAGTTTCATAAATTATTAAATAATCCCCGCCTGTTAGCTCACCCTTAACACTTACTTTTATAGGGAAAAATTAAATGACCCCCCAAATGATCGGGCAAGTCTAATCGATGTCCCGTTAAATAAAATAATAATAACCACCCTTAAAGAATTAATATTTTCTATCGAGTAATTATATTGACTACCCCTGATTTGTTCACTTATATGAAACTTTTATCTTTTTTATTTTCTCTCACAATTAAATTTTAAAAAATTATCTTCTAAAGTCCTACAGTTAAAAATTATTTTAGTTAACATCTATTAACCTTTATACTACATAAATTTATTATTTTACTTTTATTTTAATAAATATAACGAAAATGACTAATTTTTAAAAGACAAATGATGTAGTTACTATAGAAAAGCAAGTGTGTGTGTTTTTATATACGCTTATTCATGTTGTAAAGATCCATAAGTGTGGTGTTTGGTTTATGGCATCATGAAGTGTACTGTTACATGCAGTGTTATAGTTATAAAATTGTTATTACAGGGCTACAACCGATGCATGAGGATTGCATTGATGGGAGATAAAAATGGTTCAAGGTTTGCATATTTAAGTAAAAATGTTAATTGTTAACATTTTTTAATAGTTTATTCAAGGTTTGCATACTTAGGTATAAAAGTTAATTGTCATTATTGTTAAATTATTCTAAACTATTAATTGTTAATCTTAGTTAACTATTTTGCCAGTGACAAGGTGGTACAACTCATAATATGTTGAGAGGTGGATGTAAGATAAATAATGAAATAGATGCAAGAGATTAGTTTTTGGTTATAAAATATGGAACAGACTGTTTACAAATTTGGACTATTGGAGATGGTATATGATTATTGAAAAGGGAACGAAATCCTATTATTTTATAAAGGAACTTGCATAGCAACTTTTGGAACATAATGCTTTTTTTTTTTTTTTTTTTTAAAAGGAACTTATATAGAAACTTCTAGAACATACTATACTATTATATAAATTTTAATTTTATATATTTCTAAGATATGACATAGTTACGGCTTTCTATTCAAAGTGTTGTGAATGTATTATGTGCAATTGAAAAAAAAAAAAAAAAACTTATATCTTTTTTGTTGATTTGATATTTGAAATGCATATTGTTGGCTATCAAGTCTGAATTTAATGTTATAAATTTAAGGTATTTATATACATTAATGTGTCTTCAAATTTGTTATATAAGGCTGTTAAGAAATAATATTAGTTTTAATCAATGTGGAAAGTGTGATAAATTTTAACACACAAAAAGTGCAATGTCAAATATGACATATTTTAATGTTGAACTATTGATATTTATTTCAAGGGTATTTTAGTTATTTAACTTAATATTGTCTTTTAAAAATTAGTTTTTTTCTTTATATTTGTTAGTAAGGGTAAAATGATAAATTTATTAGAGCATAAAGGTTAATAGGTGTTAACTAACATAATTTTTAACTGGAGGACTTGATAAGAGATTTTTTTAAAACTTAAAGGTGAGAGAAAGTAAAAAAGGTAAAAGTCCCATATGAGTGAAAAAAAAAAGAAAAGGTAAGGGTAGTCAATGATAATTACTTATTTTATATCCATTGATTGACTTGATTGATAAAATATTTATTTTACTCTAATATTTAAATAAAGTTTTATTTAAAAAAAAACTTAATAAGTGTAAACAAAAACTTTTTTTTGGGCTGAATTAAGCCCGATGGAATTTCACTGTAACTCCATCGAGGGCTAGGCCCAAGCAATCAACTAAGCAATCGAGAGCCCGTCGACGAGGCCATGGGAATGAGAGAGCATCCATTGGGCTCTGCCCAAAATATCAAGTGAGAAGTATGAGGTCCCCTCGTCAACTCGTAGCATCATCAAATGTAATAAAGTTGACAAAGCTTCGCAAATCATCATTGTTTATAATGTTTCAATTAGACAAACTAACCTTGTCGTTCAAGCCAATTAGTCTGATGCATTCATTATTCAATGGAGAAACAACGAAAGAGGGGGGCAAGTAAGGTCAAATTCGGAATAGAAACGACGCAGGCTATGCAATTCCCATCTATAGATCTTAAAAGATAAGTTTAGGTACATTGACATTTAAATATTAAATATATATTAAGGAGGGTGAACCATAAATATTAATCATAATCAAAATTAAAAATCCTAAAAATATTGACTTAAGAGTTTGATTAATCAGTAACACGTCACCTGGGATAAATTTAAAAATAGCTTTATATTCGCAACTACAAGACAAAGATATATAAATTTATAATCGCTTTCGAATTCATCATCCCCTTAGCAATCATTTTGCGAGTCTCCTCTGGGATTTTCCGGTTTATTCTTTTAGCAATTATTTTGGTTTTCAGAATTGCATTTTTCACCTATTCTTTTCTAACCAGCTAAACAACTCCTTGGGTAATTGACTGCATATTTCCCTCTTTCAATTTTGATTCTAGGGTTGGGGATTTTGCTTGCTTTGATTTAATCAGCTCTGCTGGTCAGTTTATTTTTCAATTTGGAAACTTTATAAGTTTTGATTAATAATAACATCGAGGACTTTGTTGTTTTTCTGCAGTGTAATTAACGAACATGGCTAAAAGCTCATTCAAGATTGAGCACGAATTTGGTATGTAATTGATGATCACGTGCATGAATCAGAGTCCAGTTTCAGTATTTTCTTTGACCATAATCCATTTTTTTGATTGCTTGTATGTGCAGAAAAAAGGCGCGCTGAGGCTGGAAGAATAAGGGAGAAATACCCAGATAGAATTCCTGTGAGAATTGAGCTTTAGCTTTAGTTTTCAGTTTCTAATTAGAAGACTTTTAACATGGCTTATTGTTTGTTTAATTGGATGGTAGTAGCATTATACGCATCCATCACTGCACCTAGCTGAATGATTAGCAAGGAAGAGTATTAAGCGATTTATTTGAGAAAAAGTGACAGGAATATGGTTGTATACAGACATGTTCTGCTGACAGAGGCTTGTATAATGTTATATTTTACATGAAGAATTTCCTTGTTAATACATCGGTGCATACTCTAAATGGTGTGTTTAGTAACGATTATTGACGTTATTCTCTTAAGTAACTGAATTCTATTAGTGTTAAAATGTTTATTTGCATTGATGTTTTAGTTTCTAAATGAACAATATCTGTGCAAAGTTTTTGTTTGGACATTTTGCCAAGCTTGATGTGTGATTAAATGCCCTCTTCTCCGCTAGCTGATGACTTTATTGTTAACTTCTTTAGCATTTGTATGCACTTCGCTTGCTAGCGTCTAAAATTAGTTCCATCATCAGAAGAAATTTAGCTTAAAGTTCCTTGGGTTTGTCGAAGTTGGTAGGGCGCTCTTGTTGGATATTTTTTAAGCTTAAGATTGGTCTATCTCCAGTTAATTTTATGACTATCATGGAATGTTTGTTGAAGTTTCTGAGAGTGCTTGTCTTGCTCGGGATTCTTGGGGTTTATTGTAAGGTTTTGTCATACTTGTTGCTTGAACTATGGATGTCTCTTATTCCAAAAGATACCTAAACTTTTTGGCGTTAAAACAGGAATCCATATTTTATGAAATCATTTTTTGCATTTTTCTTCATGTTCTTGTGCTCCAAACATATTTGGGTTTGCTTGGCTGATGAGTGTAGTTAGAGAATAGAATATATTTTTGAATTGGCTAGACACAAGAATGGTTATTCTGGTCTTCACCCTTTAAATTAAACACAAAGTTATATTCACGTAGGATGAGATTTGATTAATAAGTATTAAAGCTTTCAACTTCCATCCAAAAATGAAAAGCATCAAATTCTAGCTGTTGGTTTTATGCTAGCGTGATAAGCATCTAATTCTTTTTTTTTTTTTCCTGTGCTTAATAAAATTGCCCAACTTTATTTCTTATGGTCTAATCTTTTGTTTCCTTTGTGGTATCCAGCCTTACTGTTATTAATGTTTACTATTGTGCTTTATAGGTGATTGTGGAGAAGGCTGAGAGAAGTGATATTCCTAACATTGACAAAAAAAAGTAAGTACCAACTCTGTGCTGCAAAAGGTTTTATTTGTTACCATGATGTGACATAGAGCTATCTTCTTGTTAATAGGTCATTACTTATATATTATCCTTTCATAATCAACATCTATGTCATATGTTCCATCATAATATTTAGGCACTGATAGCAAATAAACCCTTTTGTGTGCGTGTTTTTTTCTTCTTCTTTACCTGTATTTAATGGTTATCTACATTGGGAGCCAAAGAACAAATTTGGATTTTAAGGGTACATAGGTTGAACCATTACAGTCATTCCTACTTTTTCGTGTATATGCTTGATCGAATTCGTATATAACTTAATTCAAATTATAATTTTGCAGGTATTTAGTCCCTGCTGACTTAACGGTGGGTCAGTTTGTCTATGTAATTCGAAAGAGAATTAAACTGAGTGCAGAGAAAGCAATCTTCATATTTGTGGACAATGTTCTCCCACCTACAGGTACTGGTTCATATAGTTTATTGCTTTCCCATTCTTCTCTTTTCTTATTCATGCTGGCAATTGGAAACTTGAGAAAACTATTATTTTCGATATTGCAGGGGCAATAATGTCTTCAGTGTATGATGAAAAGAAGGATGAAGATGGGTTTCTCTATGTGACTTACAGTGGAGAAAACACATTTGGGTCGCAGATGCTGGCGTAGCCCCAATGCTTTCCTTTGTTCATCTGCTTATCTTCATCTTTCGTTTACTTCACATTTCTGGCTTCGGCCTATGTGTCAGTTACATTCCCTCATCTATCTCTAAATGTATGTTTGTACGCTGTATATAGCTGGTCTAATGTGTAGAAACTATGTGTTATGAGACTGAATGCACTCTTTAATTTCCATCGAATTGTGCTTTCCTTCGATTCGTTTTATGGGCTCTCGTAGCAAGGACACGCATATTTACAATCAAGGTGAATTCTAGCAACACACTCTCCGATGTACTCTCTTCATCACTCTACTTTTTATGGTAATGAATTGGTACTTTAATGAAGTTTTTTTTAAGAATAGAAAAGAGCGCCTTGTCCTGTGTTTCACCTCTCAACATACAATCTTTTGCTGTTAGCTAAAGAATGCCGTGTAGTTAAATAATATTTATTAAGAAAGCCACAAGAAGAATAACAACGGGCAAATTTCATTTCAAAACGTTAAAAAGCAAGCTGCTAATTGGCTTCTTTTGAATCGTAAGTGTATTTTTTTTTTTTTTTTTTAAATTTTGTATACAATCTTTCAATGCACAAAGTGAACTGACATTTTACTCTATTGGGATAAAAGAAGTTTTGACAATTCCTGATTAATCAGAATAAATGAACCGTGGATGCCTCTAACATAAGCCGATAAGCGCAGATTAAGGGAGAACTGCCGTGGGGACAACGAAGCCGAGTCGACCAAGACTGCTCGACTTTAACAGGACACACCGAGTCGAGCCGATTGTCAAGCCCAAGCCCGAATCCCCACCCACGTTGGAAGCCGAGCCTGTCGCGCCGTCGCTCTTATCCAACGTATCCACCATTCTAACCAAGTGGTGAAACCATGGATACTTACAAATGCATGTTACCGAACGAAACATACCAAACTAATAAACAAAAAGAACAAAGTTAGAATGAGGGCGTCCTCATTGCATCCAATGAGGACTCATTAATGCTGGTAAATTGTAACATCAAGATGGTCCTGTATCCCAGCTCTTATCATGATTGTGGAAATTAGGAGTTGCTAATGGACCACCATTATAGGACCAAAGGCATGGGTTTCGGCGGCCCATGTTGGGCCCAAGTCTACATGGCAACCCAATGGGTCACATGGGTGTGTGCCACGTGTCAACTAAGGCGGTAATGACGGTCGGGTCACTCTTTTTGTGTTTCACGCAAGATCAACAAAGAGAGGTTGATCCATGCAAGCCTGTCTCCTCGATCCTCAAGTCTCTTTCGTGTAGACCCCACGTGCGTTTGACCGTATATGTTGGTCCCAATCACATTCATTAAATACGATTAGATGTTCTCAGTCGGTCCTGAGCAAATAGCTCTGCGTCTCTCAAATTTTTATTAGTAGGAAACTTTGGACTAACTGGAAGCCATGAACTTTTGTATGCTATGTAGCTGAAGTGTTACACTTTAATTAGAAAGAAGCAAATAAATTGGAAGTAAATAACTACAACGATAATCACTTCGCTGATGAAGTTTATGATAAAGATTCCTCACTTTAAAACACTAGTAAGACAAGAGTGACAACGATCGAAGAGTACAAATATATCTGTCAAATCACTAAGCGATATACGTAGGCTAGGCTACCACCGTGAATTTTCGGCTTAAGGGTATCCTTTTTGTTGCGAGAATGCTCAACCAGCACCACTCACCAAACAGGGCTACTGATAAAATGGAACAAGACCGCATTTAGGTACTCTAGCCTATGTTGCTCCCATTGAAAAAACAAATCGTGGAATTTTCCAAACTCAACGGGAGTTACGAATTTTAAGTTTCTCAATATTTAAATAGAGAAGATCGATGGACAAATTAGTGTTTCCAGTTGCTTCAATCTGTTCAAGCCACTAAGTAGGGGGCATATAGGTCATAACGTTATTGTGAAGGATGTTTGGTGTCTTCCTATACATCAAAAGGTCTCCAACTTTTCGCAAGAAAGTATAATAATTCATATAGTAATGCTTCCAAGGTGCAAAGGCGGGCAAGGACAATTAACATGGAGGCACAAAACCATGCAAATTGTGAAACCCTTGCACACAAAAAAATGGAATGGAGTTCTTGATAAAACAATTAAAGCAATTCTTTAATGTGCCGTTCGTTGTTTAAGCTACTTCTCGTATATGTGGTCCCTACTGCTACTGTCCCTTTTTTTTTTTTTCCTTCTTTATCGTTTATATGTGTTGTTTCACAGGAAAATCTCTCTTTTGGATTCCGTTACTTCTGATCTTTTTTCCAGTCTCCTTATTACTAGAAGAAGGCTTTATGTTGCTTCTCTTTTCCTGGTGGGGGGGTCTGTTTCTTGGGACCCAATTGATTTGAAATGTGAAAGAGAAGAGACAAAGGGAGGCAAAGCCATATCTTCATCTTCATTTCTTACTTCTCCTCACCCATACATATGCATGTTCTACAATAGAACCTCTTAAATCTCCTTGTAAATCTGCATTTAATGTGCGTTCTACAAATACTACCACCGTCGATCACTACCATAACTACTACTTGCTAGAGTCCCCCAACACTGCTAAGCTCGACTTTCCTCTGCAACCTTACAAATTTGTCAGGCTCATGTCTCTTAATATGCCCAACTCCTGTTGTACTCTTCTCGTTTTCTTCTTATTCCTTTCTTTGCATGCATGCAATGCCCGCCTTCTTGGTGACATTGATAAGACGAAGCTTGAAAAGAGATTTCACATTTTTAATAAGGTTAGCTAATTAGTATATCCTTGTTTATTAAAAGAAATTTGTGAGCTCATTAGTAAAATATGCATCAATCTCTTCTCATTTTGTGCGTAAACAGTAAGGTAAATCCTTCCTTAACATTTCTGGGTATTGTGCAGAATAATGCGAAGAAGGGTCTTGAAAAGATACCAGTTCCACATCAGGCGAAGTCATCCTTGTCAAGTGAAGCTATTGGAGCCGAAAGAGGAGGGAGAAATAGTACGGATAAAAGTTTGGCTGATGAAACTCAGAAGCCGAAAGATACAAAAGCCAAGCAGAAGATATCAAATGATGAAACGGTGAAAACAACTACTTCAGGTGCTGTCCAAACTGAGTCTCTAACTTCGGTTTCTTGGCGTGTGCCTCACAACAAACGTAGGGAAAAGCATCCTGGTTTTAATTCTGACTACTCACCTCCAAAGACACATCCTCCTTCTCACAACTGATCAATATAACTTCTTTGTTCTCTTTACATCTTCTTCAAACTTGCGGCTATCTATCTATCTATCTATCTATCTATATATATATATTTTGACTACTTCATCATCGTCTAAACAGCTCCAGAGAAATTTAGCAGACTAGGCAGCTAGTAACTGGAGCCTCATTAGGCATGACACGCTATGTATCATAGGCTGATGGACATGATGACTTACGAAGCCTTTTTATCTACTATTTGATGTACACCATATACTGCTCCTTAGTAAGATATCTTTACTTTCTTAAGTAGTTGTTTTACTGTTCTTACAACAATCCTCTTTCTTTTTTCTTATCATCATCATGATGCATGCGTCGTCGCAATGATCACCTTTTTGTGATAGCGATTACTACCATTAATGCTTGTTGACGAAGGCCCTGCCTAAGTGTTGTTGAATGCATGAATGACATGTAACTACAAATATATGATCGTTTCACGTGGGTTAGGTGCCGCGGCAACCATAAAAATAAGGTTGTATATGAATGATTGCACCATATATTGGCAACTTTTATAAAGTAAATATAGTGCAGTATACTAGTTGGCTACCACTGTGTAGGAAATAACGTTGATCATCAAGTTTATGCTACCAGCTCAATCTCTATATACCCTAAAAAGCGCAAGACATCAAAGATTTAATACAAAATTGCCTACCAATGAACGGTCTTCACTGTACATGAGCTTAGAGAGACAAAAAGTACGCATCTATACAAGTAGTTCATAAGCGTGTGTATGCATGGACGTGCTTCTCCTTGTTCTTATTTGGGAACTGAATCATGCACAGGTTACTTTGTTTCAAAATATAAGAGGAGTGCAGATGTGCAACAATGCATTTATGTAAAAGGATAGTTTGAGTTCAAGTATGCGTGTAAGAATGATAGGAATCTTAAAGGGTATCAATATCATCCATTAATTGAACGCAAGTGAAAGAAGTGAACCGCTATCGTTCTGGGTGTAATAAAATGAAAGGATATAGTATGTGTCGATGGGCAGGCATATACGCGAGATATGGCGGTTGGTAGTTGTTATTAAATGAGGGCGGCAGTTATAAGTCAGTTCCTGCACTTACAATTGAATCTTCTGCTATGTCACATGGTATTTGGTTTTTTTTGTCTGCATGAAATGAAATCCATCCTGTTATTCTGCAATGTGCCACTGCAGCTTATTGCTTTTCCTTTCATTTTCAAGAGAGTATATTGTATTTTGTTAATTGTCTCCAGTTTTACTCCATCTCATGAGATTCAAAGGCCACAAGCGAAGGGACAATACCCGGACCTAACAAGAGACATAAGATGCATCGATTTCAAGAGTGTCTCCAATACATGGACTCCTACTTCTATTTAAAATCCCCATAAAGTAGCTTGATAAAAATCATAATCTGAAATCATTTTTGCTTTACGATAACAGACATCCCAGATTTGAATCCTCAAACGAAGGCAACAATGCCATCAAATTGGCATTTCCCAATGTAATCCAATGAATGAATCCAACCCCAACTAGTTCCAACCAGACAACAGCCATGTTAGATATCTTCGCTAAATGCAAATGCAGCTGACCGCAGAATTATTATTTAATTAATTCATTTCTATTAAATAAATTAAGTCAAATTTCCCATGTGAGACTCGTACTGTAAGAGTCAATCTCTTCCACTGTAACAGTTTAATAACAATTGTGCCTGCCACTGGATATAGAAACGACTTAGCCCAATTTAACCATGGTCAAACTAATGTGATGTATAAGTAGGGTTGAAGGATTTGAAATACTAGGATTCTTTCTTTTAACTTTATTTTCACCTAAACGTATTCTAATAATCTGATTAGTGACAAAAGAAAATATATTAATAAAAAAGATAAAATAAAAATAAAATTTAATTGTCTATAAGTAGTATAATCCACCACATGTTTTAAAAGAATAATTCTACATTTACAATCCAAATATACAATATCTCATTACATCTCATGATTTTATTATGACTTTAATTTAATCCATAATTATTTTTAATCTCTCCTGGATTTTTTGTTGTTGTTGTGGTAATAAATCGGTAATTTTCAAATAATTTAATAACTAACACGGAAAGATGAAACGACATCGTTTAATGTAGAATTGAAATCACCCCCTTTGTCGGCTCTCCTCTAATCAAAGTAATTTGTTTCCCCACTTAGACCTCCTAAAATTGACATATTACTAATTATTCCCTACTTCCCAACAAAATTTCAAAAACCGTCCCAGGCCCTTCCCGCCAGAGAGCCAAATACACATTTAAAATCCTTAAAATTATCCAATTCTGAACAAAGTGAACTCCGAGAGCAGACTGGCTGAGAATCGCAGCTATGGATGTGAAGAAAGCTGGATCTTCGCTTGATCATCTGATATCTTCCTTCAACACTCGAATCGCGGAGCTGCAAGAACTCGTTATCGCCCGAAACAGTGAGTTATTCCAATAGAAATCCAATCACGTTTCTTCTTCTTAAATCTAAGCTGTTTTGCAAATTCTGCTTCTCCAATCAGACTGTTCCGAGTCGGTTTTGAATTTCTGGTTTTCATGCAGTGTACCCTGCCAGTAGCGTCGCTGATTTGTCGGCGGTCGACGCATCCGTGAAGGCTATGGAGCTGCAGCTGCAGGCTATCAAGGACCGCTTGCGAGAGGAGACCGAGGCTATACCTAAAGCGAAAGTAGTTTGTCTTCCCTTTATATATTCAATTAGGGTTTGCTTGGTTGCTGATAAAATAGAGGGGATGAATAGATGGAGGAAATATTAGAGTTTTATCTGTTTCTTTAAATTAGGGCTTTAAATTCGAGAAAATTGATAATTCTGTGGAACCAAATATTATTCTGCCATTAAACTTCGCTGATTTGTGTTTATATCTAATAAATTTTAATATATTTTATCAGATTAATGCTACATATATAACCAATTATTCAATCTGACGTGAGAAAATATCATCTAACAGGTAAAATCATGTAATAAACAAAGAAAATTGTAATAAACGCAAATGATAAATATACATCCAAATTTTGCCACATCAATTTGTAGAAGTTGGTTGTATGTGTAGAATTATTTATTTTGTTCTTTAGAAAATCTGGGAAAAGAACGAAATTTGAATTTTTTAGGTCTTTAATTTTTTTCTTCTATTGCCACCTAGAAAAAGCTAACATCAATTTAAAATTGAATTTGTTAAAAAGTCCATTTAAGTGGAGTAATTTGGCTTTGAGTAATGAAAGTAATTTACTTTTGATTATATTGGTTGGGTATATCTGCTCTCCATCTGTTAGTTGACTTCAGTTGAGTTGTTGCCCTTATTGCAGAAACTCATTGATGCATCGTTGAGGCAGCAGAAGATACTGCAGAAGATGTCTGCTTATGCTTCCTCCCATCTTCCTCAAAGAATAACCGCGTTGGATTTGAATACTAGTAGAGGGTAATCCTGCAACTTTTAAGCGATTGTCATAGAGGTAGTTCTGTTACACTTGTCTTGCATAGATGCTCAATACTTGGGTATTTTATTGTTTCAGTTTGCTGTCTGAAGCATCTAGACAGCCTGACGGTGGGTCGTTGAAATCTGGGGAGCCAGCAGTACTACCTAAGGTGTGGATTCTAATTGAAAGAACAGAACTAATCTATGATTTTAGGGAATAGGAAAAAAAAAGATGATCCGGTCGACTTTTTAACTCATACTGTTGTGTAACATTAAGAACTTAGATATAGATAAAATGTGTATATTCTTCTGTTTGATTCATGCTGCAAAATGCAGGCTTCTCAATGAGATAAATTGCTGTTCTTGGTCTTTAAAAATTTCAGTCTTGAAGGGGTTTCATGATGCTGCTGCTGATGAGGGCCAAGTACAATTAATCTTCGCTGACTTAAAAATAGTTATTACTGTAGATGAGGGGAAATATGGAATATAGTGCTCTAAAATATTTTGAATTGCCTATTGAGGAAACTGATATTGATACACAGTACGTGGAGATTATCTCGATCCCTCTGTTTCTTTTCCTCTTCACTTCTATAGTTTTTATCAATTTCAGGAGAAAAAGGGTCGTGGCCCTCCACCGTTGTGGTACATAACGTCTGATGAGCTGGATTCTCTGTCCTCGTAAGTACGTTTCTCCTCTTCAATTGTACACTGGTTAACCTGCATACCTGTCATCCTGACAGGTGAAGGATGAAAGATAGATTAATTTGTACTTGGGGTCTTCACTGTGACATCAAATACTAGAGAAAGGAAGGCTGCTACATTATTTATGTGTTTCTAAAATTTGCTTTACTGAGCATTTGTTATGCGTTTCAGTTTTTTTTACAAAGGAGATTATTTATTTTAGAGTTAGTCTTAACTTGTGCCTTTGAATACTGAAAACAGTGATGATATTAATTTCATTAGCTTAAAATGCACAAAAATGCATACTCTATACAAGAGTTACAATTAGACACCCTGCCTGATATGGAGTTTAGTTCTTTAAATAATAGGAAAAAAAGTTATCTACATCAGCAATTCTTTTTCTTTTCCCATCCTTTCGATGGAGGGAAGATTAGTAGGGCATGAGGCTGTTTGAAGTTATTGTTATATAAGGGTACATATCGTTCAACTTCTTGTACTAAGTTTGCCCAATTTTAGATACATGAGAGGAAGGCTCACGCTAGAGAAGGTTAATGCAGCCATCAATGACATGGCAGCATATGCTGAAGCAAATGCCCATCTTATTTCAGCCCCGAAGAAGAAGGTTGGATCAAAATCTTGTACTTTTTTTATTTTTATTAAACATTTATATCTTTTAATTATTTTTTTTCAATCTTGCACTTGTACTTATTAGTTTCCCTTTCTTCATGAAGCTGGCAGAAAACCTATGGGAAAGAGCTCTGGTGAGTGAACTTAACTGGCTCACACGTATAATCGTTTTAAGAGTTTTCCCTTATACATCTCTCAGAAATAACAAGAAGAATTGATATTTTCTTTGCTATATTTTTAGATGTTGTAATCATTATTTTATTTCCAACAACTGGAATGTACTTGTCAGTGCCAGTTACCACTTCAAGTTGCTTACTACATTACCTAAATGTTAATTTATGCAATTGCTTCTCTCATTGCCACATGCAGGAGCTCAGAGATATTGCAACAACAGAAGCAGTGAAGGGGAAACACTTTTTTCTTGAAATTGACATGAAAGGACCAGCATTGAAGGCTGACAACACTGGAAAAGCTATATTGACTGTGAGTTCTTTCATTTCTTCTGCCATTGGCTCATACTACATAAAATGTGATCTACAAATTTATAGTTTCATACATGCTGGTCAAAATCTGAGCAAAAGATCCAAGATATGTTATTATTATATTTGTTTTGCACGAGGATCAAATTTTCATAATGAAAAGATAAATTGTTCAAAATGATTGCATATGTACCCACTATATATATACATGTCAATATCACTTCACGGATAACAGCTGGCCTTGAAACGTTGTTCATATCTTGTAAGAGTAACGCGACTTCAATAAGCATGAAAATATTATTAAAAAACATTTTTACGTTCCACAGGTCCTTCGTCACCTTGGTCGCATCGTTGAAACTCGGATTGGGCATCACAGAGTGATAATTCTTTTGAAGCGTCATTGAGCGGCCTCGCTTTCCCAGCTCCTTGAGGCTAATATGCTAGATCTTATAAAGCTGTAAGCATTAAGCTTGAAACTAGGCATGATAGTAAATGTTTCAAAACTTCCAGGTGCAGAGTCTTGAGAAAAATAGAGGACTGCTAAAATCTATTCACAACGTTCCTAGAAATGCAGTTGCATTTAGAATTCTTTTCCATTATAAGTCTAATAGATTCCGTCATTCAATATTTTTATTGGGTTTCCGAGCCGATTTCTTTACTAAAAACAAGTTCATTTGGGACCCCTAAGAAAATGAATAATCCCACACCAGTTTTCCTAAAACTTGTGGCATGTTCGATTTACAAATTACTATAGATACTCAACCCTTTCTTTGGATACCTTTGATTTTCTGTAACTTGAAAATTATTTCACACAACGAATTAATTGCTCCGTACCCTGCTTGGCTGAGTGACATCGTCCTGGCTGGCTGGCACGAGCAGTGGGCTTTGATGAAAAAAGAGTAGTCTTATTCTTTGGGCCACATGCTTATTCAAGTCATTTTTGGGATTTTTGTTCGGTAAGATAAAATGGACCAATTCTACCCGGTAACTACAGGAAAAAGCGTCCAAATAGTTTATAGCCCAGCTACTCTCGAGCTGGAAATATAAAACATAAAATTATTTGGAAAAAAAAAAAAAGGCCTATTGGGATGAATAATGAAACTTACGAAACCCACTTTTAGACTTACTATGTAACAGTAGCTGAAGCGTAAGAGAAAAGGAAATTCCACGATAGAATGAAAATAACCAAATCCTGTCGGCTGTAGCTACTGAAAATTTAGATGGAAAGAGAAATGAGAATCTCTTAAAACTAATATCAGGAATTGGTGTGCTTTATATGTGGTAGAGGTATGTTTAGACGAAAACATACAAGAATACATATATATTCAACTCAATCACACAACACTCCAAAGTGAAATATATGGCCTATTACCCAAGTTGCAATGCCAGCCAGCTATTGCAGCGTTTGATTCAATCCATTGTGCTCTCTCATGTTTGACGAGTCTCCGACTTGCTGTAATTCGATCACCATCTCCATCTATAAAAACCCTACTATGCTCTACCACATTCACCACCCAACACATTCTTCTTTGCACACGGCTAGCCTTAGAAACCTTTTTTTTTTGTTTTTCTTTCTAAAAATGGCCACTAAGGCTCTTGCAAGTGTTGCTATTCTCCTCTCTCTCAATCTCCTTTTCTTCACAATGGTCACTTCACATAATGTCCCTTGCCC
This sequence comes from Bursera palmeri, assembly GCA_026225775.1. Taxonomy (NCBI): domain Eukaryota; kingdom Viridiplantae; phylum Streptophyta; class Magnoliopsida; order Sapindales; family Burseraceae; genus Bursera; species Bursera palmeri. The sequence goes on from JANKKB010001474.1 coordinate 59,336, forward strand.
ACCACCACCAAAATCTCCCAAACCCCATCCGAAGAGCCCTCCATCTAAGCCCACAGCTTGTCCTAAGGACACCCTAAAGCTTGGTGTATGTGCCAACTTGTTAAATGACTTGGTGCACGTTGTTGTGGGGACACCAGCAAAGACACCCTGCTGCTCTCTCCTTGAAGGTCTAGCTGATCTCCAAGCCGCTGTTTGTCTTTGCACTGCCATTAAGGCAAACGTTCTGGGCGCTAACCTAAACGTCCCCGTTTCCTTGAGCTTGCTCTTGAACAGTTGCGGGAAGAAGGTTCCAAGCGGGTACAAATGCGCTTAATATGATGCTGAGTCAATCTCTCGTTTGATTTTCTTCATGTCATGGTTTTAGTTTAATTTATGATATACAAAGTTTGTCACTGTACTCAATTATATGGTTTCTCCTCCTCAAGCCTCTTATCATCAATGGCCTCTTATCATCAATGGCCCTCTACCTACCTAAGTGATACTAGTATAAATAAATTGGGGTCAGGTTGGCTGAGGGGCTTGAACGTACGTGTATTGTATTATTTATCGTGGAATGCTATCTACGTTTGTTCACGGATTTGCAATATATTCTTATCTATAATAGATTCCATGATTGATCGCTCTTTAATAGAAAAATTATGAATTAATTCGTTAATTTGCAAGGCCAACGGCAACCATACACAGCAACAGGTTTGTTATATTAAGCGTTAATCATTGAGCGAAAATTCAAGCAAAACATTAATTACTTCGTTTGGGAATATTTAACTATATAAATATTATCATGAAATACTAAACTGAAATTCAAGCAAAACATTAATTACTTAGTTCGTGAATATTCAACTATATAAATACGATCATAGAAGTAACAGTTCGTATTAAGGTAGGACTAGTTCGTGAATATTTAACTATATAAATACAATCATGGAAGTAACAGTTCGTATTGAAATGAGACTTATTGACATCTATAAAATGATAAATTTAATATGCTATTAGGTTTATAGTGAAATTTTAATATGGGTATTTTTCACATTCAATTTTAAGTTCTTTTCCCCTAAGTTTAAAAGCCTACAAAGGATGAGTTATGTAAAAGATAATACTGCACTTTGTAAATTAATATACTCAATTTGTCGTACCTAAATAATTCGATTTAATCCAAATAATTATCATATGAACATGGAAATAATGTTACAAATGAAATAAAACTATTAAAAATCTTAATTTATTTTACCATCATTTTATATCTATATCGACAATCTTATAGTATTATTCAATAATTTACTTGGTATTAAAGTTTTCTTTCCCCAAAACTATGAAGGTATCCCAACGGATCAAACCTAACCACATCTTTTATAACTTTTTCTCCTCTTCAAGCCTTTTTTTTTTCTCGTACATTAATATCGTATCTCACTTTATTCTGTGGTTTTTTCTTGTACATTTTATTTTTTCTAAAATTCTTGTCATTATCTCTGTCGAGTATATATATATATATGTATAGGAAAATTATTTTAGTCAATATTAATTGATAGGCAAGACAGGAACTTTCCTGCAACTTGCTAGGTTGGCTGTAACTTGTGACTTATGATATAAAACGAGTCAACTTATACAAGCCCAAAGATGAGTTGACATTTTGCAGCTGAGAGACTCAATTGCTTACTTTCCATGGCACAAAATATCAACTGACGGAAGGTAATCTGGAACTTCTAATTTCGGCATATTCTGTCGTTTTACTCCAACTTCCCTTTCGTTTGCAGGCAATAGACTTCTAAGCACCACATAAAAAAAGTCAGAATTTTGGCCTAGAGGCTCAGAATTATCATTGAAATTTTATATGGATTATTTATGTTCAATCTGATATATTTTTAACAATCTTGTTTCACAAGTTGTTAAAGTCATGACATCTAACCCAAATTTAAAGGAATTGACGAATTGGGCAAGGGCCTAATATTAGTCATCGTAAATTTCATGTGATTTCCTCCTTGATATAACCAACTAGCAGAACCAATGTAAAGAACACCAAATGAGCTCTAAAATTTGAAGCTATACAAGGAAAAAGCATCGAACAGCTAATTGATCTCCGTGGCGTTTTGTTTATAAAACGTAATCACATTATTACTAATTGAAACTATCCATAAGTATGAGAATTCCCATTTGAATATTGGCTTTCCATACCTTATAAAAGACCAACTCCAACCTAAATTGCGTGTCCTGCTGACTACTTGCCATGACTTGCGATGAACTGCTAGCATTATTTAGTATTAGCCCACCAACCAACTCAGCCATGAATCTGAGTCTGATCCCATATATGAATTCGGAAACCTCGAAGGAAAAATTGGTTGTGGGACTCATGTTGTTGGTCACTGGATCGCCTATAAATTCTATTATCGAAGTCCTTATCCATAATTTCACTTGGACTGTATCTCTAGCTAGCACTGCTACTTAATACTCTCAAGTTGATACAACGTTAATTGGAGACCATGAGCTCCAAGGCCTCTTTTGTTGTCTCTACTTTTATCATTTTCTTAATACCCAATCCAACCACATGTCAGGTAGATTTACAACCTACTCATAATCCAATCTCGGCCTCTAATTTAGAACCTACTCCCAATCCAATCCCCAACTTTAGTAAAGCACCAACTTCTAATCCAATCTTAGTTTTTGATTCAAAGTCTACTTCCAATCCAGTCGCAGCCATTAATCAAGTGCCAACTTCCAATCCAATCCCGGGTTTTGATCTAGACCCAACTCCTAATCCAACCTATAATCCAATGCCAACTTTAAATCCTGGCCCAGATTTTTATCTAGAGCCTACTCCTTACCCAGTTCCGACCTTTAACAAAGTGCCAACTTCTAATATATCCCCAATTTCTAATTCAAAGCCTACTTCNCAATACAATCACAATCTCTAATCAAGCGCCAACTTCAACTCCAACCCCAGTTTCTGATCCAGAGCCTACTCCTACCCCAGTCCTACCCTGTATTCAAGCACCAACTTCAAGTCCAACCCCAGTTTTAGATCCGAAACCTACTTCTACCTTAGTCCCATCCTCTAATCAAGCGCCAACTTCAAATCCAACCTCGGTTTCTAATCCGGAGCCTACTCCTACCTCAATTCCATCCTCTAATCAAGCGCCAACTTCAAATCCAACCCACCCCGCTTTCTGATATGAAGCCTACTCGTACCCCAGNTCCCATCCTCTAATCAAGCGCCATCTTCGAGTCCAACCTCAGTTTCTAATTCGGAGCCTACTCCTACCCCAGTCCCATCCTATAATCAAGTGTCAACTTCAAATCCAACCCCAATTTCTGATCCGGAGCCTATTCCTAGCCCAGACCCATCCTCTAATCAAGCACCAACTTTGAATCCAACCCGTTTTCTGATCCAAAGCCTACTCCTACCCCAGTCCCATCCTCTAATCAAGCGTCGACTTTTAATCCAACCCCGGTTTCTAATCCAGAGCCTGCCCCTACCCCAATCCCATCCTCTAATCAAGCGCCAACTTCAAATCCAACCCCAATTTCTAATCTAGAGCCTACTTCTACCCCAATTCCATCCTCTAATCAAGTGCCAACTTCAAATCCAACCCCAGTTTCTGATCCGAAGCCTACTCCTACCCTAGTCCCATCCTCTAATCAAGCGCCAACTTTGAATCCAACCCCCATTTCTAATTCGGAGCCTACTCCTATCCCAGTCCCATCCTCCAATCAAGCGCCAACTTCAAATCCAACCCTGGTTTCTAATCCGGAGCCTACTCCTACCCTAGTCCCATCCTCTAATCAAGTATCGACTTCGAATCCAACCCCAGTTTCTGATCCAAAGCCTGTTCCTTTCCCATTCCCATCCTCTAATCAAGCGCCAACTTCAAATCCAACCCCGATTTCGAATCCAGAGCCTACTCCAACCACAGACCCATCATCTAATCAAGCGTCAACTTCAAATCCAACCTCAGTTTCTGTTCAAGCACCAACTTCTCATCTAGAACCTACTCCTAATCTAGTCCCAATCTCTAGTCCAGCACCAACTTCTTATCCAGTCACTACCAATAGTTCAGCACAAAATCCTAATGCATCGCCAACAGTAGCCCCCGGTAATTTGAATCCTCTAAGAATAGCAAAGTGCATTCGGTTCTTGGTTAGTCCATTTAGGTTAATTACAAGCAATTCATGTTGTCAAACTCTTTCAAACTATCTTCAGAGTCAGGCTTCAGCTTGCATTTGCCCTGCCATTCAAGCTAGACGAGTTGGAATCAAACTCGACATAGCTCTACTAAACAAGATGTTTAACAGATGCGGCATGAAGCGTCCGATCAATTTCCAGTGTGCATAAAAGAAGAATTCTTCTTTCCTTTCATCACTACTGTACTCTCGTCATAATATGACCAAGTGTGCCACAATATTACTATGAAGATTGTATCGAGGATAAAATGTTACTTTCTATGTTTGAATAAAATCTTGGCTTTTTTTATATGCAAATTTGAGATTATACATGATCAAGAGATCTAAAGAAGAATTTTAAATATTAGTATATGATTGGAAAATTTACTTCTAATCTTAGAACTTTTAAGATACATTACGAGCCATCATAGTTGTTTTCATTGAATAAAAACTATTTTTATATTGTAAAAATACTTCTTCTTTTTTGGTCAATATTGAAGGACAAAATGCTAGGGCTCCCGTGAATAGTGGTAGATTGGCCGTGCCTTCTGAGTTGTGACTTATGATTGAAATCGATCAACTTATATACAGCCATCAAATGAAGAGAGTTGATTAAGCAATGAAATTTGGGCCCAGAGGGAAAAGTATAGAGTTGTGTTTTCGGCATATTTTGTTGTTTTAAGTCTTCATTTCCAGTGGAGTTGTAAGTTGTCCGTTTCACCACAATCTAGTATGATTGCATATCATGCTGCCTAAGGACACAATCTAGTATATCATTATTAGGATTTTCATTAGAATAAATATAGGTTGAAAATGATGGTGGAAATTCAATAACCTATCTCATATAACTTAATGTATCATAATAAAATAAATAAAAAATATATAAAATGAGATTGTGCTATATCTTATGCTTGTATATAGAGTTGATAATTGGTAAGTTGGTTGAAAATCTAATATAGTTTAGTAAATTAAAGTATGAACTTTGTAACAGCTTAAGTGCCACATAAATATATGCGTTGAGAGAGGGACATAACCATAGAGGATGTAACCAAAAGAAGAAAACACCCATTGCATCTAACCAAAAGCAGAAGTAAGTGACGAATTGGGCAAGAACCTAACCTACTCATCGTAACTCTCCAATCCCAAAAGCAACATTGTACGTACCTACAAGAAGAAACCAAACACAGCTGAATTCCATGCATTTCAGACTGCTTTACTATAAAACCTAACCACTAACAAGTTTGATAATATCCTTAAATTTAAGGATTCCTATTTCATTCATTTTTCGTATCTCAGAAATCACCAACTCTAACCAAAATTGCGTACCTTGCAGGGCTATTTGGCAAGATTTTGCATGGAACTGCACTCCCCCACCAACTTAACCATCTGAATCTGATCCGATACACGAATCCGGAACCTTGTCATGGGAATCATGGTGATGGTATGCATGCACTGGATCGTCTATAAATTACATATTCAAGTCTTTGGATATTGTGTATTACACTATTACTTATTACACATATCTTTCTCTATCAAGTTGATACAAAGTCGAAGAGATTAGAAAATGAGCTCCAAGGCCTCTTCTTCGGCTACGCTCTTCCTGTTCTTCAACATTCTTTTCATTTTCTTAGTGAGCACCCATGTCACATCACATGTGAAGCCCCTGATTCACAGCCTACACCAGATTCTTATTTATCACCAGCACCAGCCCCTGCTGTTGATAACTGCCCCGTGAGTCCTCAACAATTGGCCAAGTGCATCCGTTTTTTGGTTATACCAATTTGGTCTTCCAGCGACTCATATTGTCAAATTCTTTCAAACTTTCTTCATACTTAATCTTCAACCTGCATTTGTCCTGTTATTCAAGATAGACCATTTCGACTCATCATGCTTCTTAGCCAATGCAACATAAAAGGTCCAATCAATTTTCAGTGTGAGTAAAAAGAAAAATAATAACAATAATACATATCTTCTTTTGCGTCATAATAAGAGGGAGTATTGCCCGTTAACCATGTAAAGTCATGAATGATTGTATAGTGGATAAATGTTGCTTTACATGTACTATAATAAAACCTAAGTTGCTATCTTTGCTCTGTTCAAAATTGCGATGAATAAACAACGCTATTCTGCTATTTATCTGAGAAAAAGCCTCCAGGCTTCAGTGCTCTTTAAATATAACGGAAATGATGATAAACGACATACCATTTTGCTCTAAACAAGGCCCAAGCCAAATCCCAACCAGTTATTTACTCCTTCATTGATTTCCTTAGTTATATTTTATTATATCTTAAATTAGTATGTTTCCATTTTATTGTTAGAAGAACGTAAATTATGAATAAAAGTAAAATGGACTTTGATGAAACTGATATCTAAGTAGAAATTTATTATATTATGAGTCAGATTTTTTGCTTAATGTTTAGATTTAAACTAAATTGAAATGTTTATCTCTCTAAAATCTAAAGAACTTAAACACAATCATTAATATTTTACATGGTATAGAATTGTTGGCTAGCACGCTTTGAACTGCGCATAATAAGAAAAGATCAAGTTAACCTGTAAATTTAATGTTGTTGGTAAGAGTAACCAAACTTCATTGACGTATATCATGATTTGATTTCCATCTTACCACTAAATATGCATTATGTTAAAAAGATAAATAAATAAATAACACGAAACCTTAATTATTTTTCATTGACAATAAATTGATCCTTTCCATTCTTGCTCAATTCATTGAAACAAAAAAGAGAGTAGATAGGTGACCAGCTTGGTGACATGAGAGGGAGAAGAAGAGGGTCTATTTGCATACAAAGCCTTCGGGCACCTTCTTCCCGCAAGAATTGAGAACCAAACTAATGGCAATTGGTACTTTTAGCTTGATATGTCCCAATACATTGGCTTTAATTGCAGTGCATAAGCACGCTGCAGCTTCAAGATCAGCTATACCTGCAATCAAGCTACAACATTGCTTGCTGGGGCTAGTCCCAATGACCTCATGAACCAAGCCTAGCCAACTCCCACAAACACCAAACTTAAGGGTATCTTTGGGGCATTCGGCTGGCTTCTTTGGGACCGAGGGAGGCGAGGGGGCAGTCTTGGGCAGGGGAGGGCATGGAACATTATGTGATGAAACACAAGTAAATAGTAGAATATTAAGCAAAATGAAAAGAGCAATCTTCTCGGAACCTGACCTCAAACCCATTCTTAAAAGTTAAATTCATGCAACAAACTGGAGTAAGCACTCACTAGCTATTTATAGAAACGATCTATACTATTTAGTTTGGAGTAGAATGTACAATAGGTGAGGTAGTAGTGGTTGTTATTAGGCCACAGATGGTATTGAAGACAGATTTTTATGAATCTGTGATGTGCATCACTCTAAGCAGAGAGTACCATTTGTCTGTGGCTTGAGGCATAAAGTTTGGCTAATAGTAGCCATAAATCTTCTGCTTGATCAACGTTATCCTATCTATGGACTTCATTCTACGACGACATAGATTTCGGGGTCCTGTGGATGAATTACTTCTTCACTTCGCTTCTCTTGTTTTTAAAAATCGCCACCAGTAAAATTTTAACTTCAACAAACCGAAGTGACAAATTAAATTGAGGTTGTGGGCAATAGCCAATGTGCAAGCACAAATCAAATCTATGATCTATATTCAAGCTGATCAACTAATACACGAACAAGAAAGAAATTCCAAACTGTAGTTAGATTTTCTAAGCTCGAATTAGAAAATCCACCACTGCTAAAATGATGCTCCATAGATGAGGACTTGCCATATGGTGGTACCATGCTACTGTTTCATTGTAAGAATAAATAATACAATGCCTAGCTTGTGAAGTGTGAACGCAGTTGCTTGGATTCAGGTTCTGCACAACATGATTCGAAAGTATTGCTGTGTTTCTTCATGGTTTATATTAGACAAGAAGAACCGCAGTCATCATTGACCGAAGTCTTCTAAAACCAATAATACAACGCATCATATATGATCCACCACGGAGTCAATATATCGACACTCCAATTTTGGGCAAAGTAACAACATGCAATCTCTAAATTTTAAGAAAATAATATAGATACTTTAAAGTTTGATAAATATAACATAGACATCCTTAAATTATAATTAAAGATTTTTTACTTTTATTTGTCTTATTCAAAAATTAATAAAATATAAAAAATCTTAGATAAATTTCGTTAATCATACAAAACCCTAATATATTTTATTAATAATCATATAACCCTTGTTACAAAAGTAATAATTCTATATATATATAGTTTTATATATTTTTTAAACCATTTAAAAGTAACAATTTTATGTTAACATTGTAAATGTTGAACGAATATATTTTATATCTATTTTAATATTATATAATAAATCTAAAAAAATAAGATACAAGTTTTTTAACGAAATTTTTTTTTTATGAAAAATCAACTTAACGAAGAAAATTGTTAATTTTGGAGAATCTGGAAACTTCTAAACTAGCTAGTCCAATCATATTTGTTTCATATTTTTTTATAAATTTTTTTTTAAGTATTTCTTATAAGACATGTCTTAATTATTTTTTTTAAATGTCACTTGTTCCTCAAGATTTTATAATATAATATTAAAATATATATGAAATATATTTATTGAATATTTTAAAATTTTATTACTTTAAAATTTCTTAGAAAAATATAAAAGTATAATATATATGTTATGTTATTTCAACCTTATAAAAATAAAAATATAATGTTAAAAATGTTAAAAATATATAATTTTGTAAAAAATTATTAGAATATAGGAAAAAAATGATTGAAATAGCTAGTTTAGAAGTTATCAGGTTCTCTCCAAGTTAACAATTCTCTTCGTTGAAGTGATTTTTCATTAAAAAAATTTCTTCTAAAAAAACATTTCACTTGTTTATTTAAATTTATCATATAATATAAATATATATAATATATTAATTAAATATTTTAAAATATTAATATAAATTATTGATTTTAAATTATTTAAAAAAATTTAAAACTACAATATATATATATATTAATTGTTTTGTAGTAGGGCGTTTTGTGATGATTAATAAAATTTATAGAAGTTTTGTGTGATTAATAAAACTTATTTAGGACATTTTATATTTTATTAATTTTTGAATAACACAAATAAGAGTAAAAAAATCTTAAAAATGAATCTAAGGATGCCTATGTTATTTTAATCAAATTTTAGAAATATCTACGTTACTTTCTCAAAATTCGAAGAGAGTTTCAGTTTGTTCAAATGTTAGAGGTATTTATGTATTTATTCTTCATCGCTGACACTGAGGTTAAGCATAAAGCCACGTGCCCAGAGTCTAGTTTTAGCCCTTTACACACTTCAATTCACCTGTAAATATCTATAATGTAAACGGGTTGACTCTTGGAGAAGGGGTTAGCCGTGAGGCCTTTCCCTTTCGTGAATCACCTAAAGGCTTGGCCACCACGAAACTTAGCCAAAATAAATACAATCAAATTCCCGCACAAGTAACAGCCAAGTAAATCAAACTCCCACTTATCTCTCTACTCTTTTCCCTAATTCGCTTTCTACCATCATAAAAATGAGCCCAGTTAGGACTGGAGTCACGTTTATAATGGGTACTATGTTTGGGGCCTTCATAGCTCGAGGAGTAAGACGTTGCCATCACGAAGCCCGCGGACGCTGGCCTTGTCCTCGACAGGCACACCAAAAGAAAATTCCTCCTCTAAGTCAAGAAATGAAACCACAACCCTCACAGTGAAGGCGATTAATTAGTTTTACATATATGTCAGTAAACTTCAAATAAATTATTTCATACTATTGCCTACTCTCCATGTCCTTCCTTCGTTTGCTATGGTAAAAAGGTTGTGTTTAGAAACGAATTTCAAGTGCTCTGATGCTTTCTTCTGGTCGATCGATTTGCAAGTGAGATTGCAGTCTTCACCAGGTAGGTTATCTGTGCAATTCTATTGTATGTAATTGAATATACGTATATTAAAAAGGTGCACTTGTTTCTCTTCATATAGCATAAATTTGGATACTTCCAATGCAGCAGGGGAAATATTATAGCACTGTAAAAAGAAGAAGATCGAAAGAATCAGCGACAAAGCGCAATCCGTTTTACGTTAGGCTAATAAATTCATGAGAGTTTTTGGGTTTACATGAGCCTGAACCTATCTACCCACTGTCTCAGAAAGAGCTCATCTTATAACAAATCAATCATTCTAAGTGTTAATTATACATAAAGGGGCTACAAATTATACACGCTAGAAAGTAAAATGGTTTTGAAAATTTTGGAAACATTGATGCCCATATCCTCTGTCGAACAACGAAGTCTAAGTTCTCTTGACCACATAGCCGATCAGGACACCAAGGAGACCAACTAGCAGAACAACGTATAAAGAGAAACTGCCAGCACGATTTTTGCTAATTTCTTTTCTCATCAATTCCTGTTTGATCACCATCATGTCAAATGGTAGCAAAAGAATCAATCACGAGAAGACGAATCAAGCCAAAAATGAGGGTGCACCATATGGGAAAATAAACCTTTCATTGAAGAGAAGCAAATGAAAGGCTTTAATAAAATTCTCACAGATCAATTAATTATAAATTACTGAATTTATCGGGCAGAGGATACCCTGGAAACAAACAAAAACAATTTAAAAAAAAAAAAGAAAAAAAAATGATGAAGAAAACAAAGTAGAATAATACATTAATCACATCAAATCAGTAAAACTGTGAATAGAAGAGCCTTAATTTAGGATAAAGTTCTATTTTCCATCATCACTGAGGTGAAAATAGTCTAAATTATTTATTCTCAATTTAATAATTCATACTTTTGCTTTAAGCATTCAAACGTCCAGAGAAAAGAGAGGTGATCATATTAGAATCAGAAGCAAATACAAAGGTCAATCAAGCAAAAAGGTGACCTTGTACAAGTAAAATCAGCTATGCATGGCCACACAAATCAAGGATAAGGAACTTTCAAAAATGAATCCTGTTTAAATCACATATCAATGAAATACCATAGGATATGTGACCATGCAATGTCACCCAAAAGCATGACAAAAATAAAGAATTGGGAAACCATGGAAAGCACCACCTTACGTAAAGCATGAACATGTGCATCATTAAGGTAACTGAACTAACCAGTTCTTGACGTAGCTTCTGATTTTGTTGCATGGCAGAAGTTTTTTCATCAGTCAACTTAGAAATCACCGACCAAGCCTAAAGAAAAAAATTACATAAGAGAATTGGTAACCAATGGGAAGTGTATCAATATGAAGCACAATACAGAACAAGAAAGATAAAATAAAGATCAGGCAATCTTATTTTATTAAAATTAAATAAAAAATCATCTATCATTTTGCATGAAGAAAAGGAAAATATAACATTATTTGGTGTTGCACACTTCATAAAAGGGTGCGGTGCATCCAGCAACAAATTCTATCAGATAAAGTCAGAGAATTTTAATATTTAAAACTATCATCCTTCGATCCAACAACTAAGTTCATGAATATCACACAATCTTACACATGCTAAATCGTGATAACACAAGGTCTAAGTTAAGAGGATGATAAAAGTGACTATTTACCTCTGAGGACTTCTCTTTAGGTTCTTCTAAAGATCTTGATACCTGACATTTATTTCGAATATTAAAAAAAAAAAAAGTGATACAAATTGCTTAATAACTATTCCTCAACAATTTTCTGAACCTTTAAAGATGAAACATCAGGAAACCCTTACATCATCAAATGATGAAATGTTTTGATTCCCATTTTCTAGTGTAGATGGCCTGGGAGAAGCTCCTTCTTCAGATCCTTCAGGGACAGGGGAAGGGGGATTAGCAGGAATGTAAACAACTCGCAATTTGAACTCCTCCACAATCTTTCCATCCTCCTTGTTAAACTGCAAATCAGTTCAGACCAGTATAAGTCCAAGTAGATTTAACAGAAATAGAATTTCAAATAACAGCAGCAGACCATCCCACCATTTCCGGTACTATGTCTTTTGAAGTGGTACCATCTGGAGCAGCAACACTTTGAAGAAGGAATTTGTCCTTGCACTGCATATCAGGGGGTGCCTCTTTTTGGGCTTGCATTGTAACTGTCAGAATTCGTTCCAGAGCAACAAACCATTGAGGAAAATCGTTAAAGAAAGCAATTGGCATACTGAAAAAAAGAATATCATTGAATCCATCAATAAACAATTCAACTTAAATGTGTAATAAACTATGATTACTCTAACAGTAAAGGCAACTGATACATAAGATATGCGAAGCTAAAACAATCAACCGTGTAGAAACTAACAACTACACCAACGGTTACTACATCAATTAGTATTTCAAATATAAAAACTGTAAATATACTAAAGAAAAACAACAAGTATTAAACCAAAAGAAAAAAAGATTACCTGTAACGTTGCATGAGGCTCTGGGCGAAATGACACCAGTGTTGGGACGAACACAGTATTTTTTGGGGTTGGTCGTTTTAACCTATTTAAAAAATTACACGGAAGACAGCGAGTTAAAGCTTAATAAGGTTTAAAAGAATATCAAATTAGTATGATAAACAAATTTACAACCGAAAAGACTACCTTGAAAGCTACATATTTATCGGTCTTGTTGGTCAATTGCATCGAACAAGAACTCTGCTTCTTCAATTCGACTTTTTTTTTTAACCACGTGCCAAGCAACCCATATAGAAATGCGATACACATCAAAAGCAATTCGACAAATAATATAGCAGCATTATTATGACAGAAAAACAATCAACAAGCAACAATCCATTCACAAATCAAAACTTCAACCTCAAATTATCGAGCAAAACAAAGCGAAAATAAGCTTGACTTACCTCCAGTTTTCTCGTCAACCAGACAGAAAATTAATGTTAATCGGAAAAAAATAAATAAACAAATAAAGTAGCTGACTAGTGTACCGCCATAACAAAAGTATAAACAGGTTAAGCCTTAGTCGAGGTGATCGTCACGTAACTTTCACGCAAAAACAAGATCGAACATTACATTAAACTTCAACTTATTTTCTTTCCTTTTTCCCGTGATTTTTCTCGGAAACCAAGCAGAAAGTTACGAAATTCGTTGTAAACATAGACTTACATGGAAATTTGAGCTCACTGGGATGGACGTTGACAAGATCGCAATTCATGGCTCTGTATCAAAAAACTTTTTCAAATCCTTTTTTCTTTTTTTGTCACAAAAAAAAAATTATTGAGTTTGTGAAAATTAAAATGTAAGGGTTTGCAGAAAAACAAAAAATGCTACGAAAGCATGAATATATGTTGCAGCAACAGCAAGGTTTTAAATTAATGTAAAGAAAAGGTAATTGTGCTGACTGTTTTTAGCCGTCGATTCAGATGAAGTCGGTTGAATATGTGGGTCCCTAAAGTCATTGGTGTCCTAATCGACGGTCGTTTAGAAGGCTGTGGATGGCTACGGCGCACGCGCCTGTGACGCTATTCTTCATTTGGTTCGCTCTTTTAGGTTTGTGATTTTGAGAGGGTGATCTAACCAGTCGACAGAAACATAATGACACAAATAGCCCTGTTGTTGTAGCATCTATTAAGGGTATAAATGTAATAGAGAAAGGACGAGGTAGTAAGAAGACTTTCAATTGTGGCATTTTGTTGTAAGAGGTGAGTTAGGGGCCACTTGTAGCTAAATACTGAATGCAACCTTCTATTTGAGACAGGGAAAAAAAGTGACAAAATACAAAAAAATAAAAACAACTGAATTTATTAATATTTAATTCATCTAACTTGATAATATCGTATAATAGTTTTTTTTTTTTTTTTTCACCTAGCATATATTAGCCAAAAAGTTGTAAAAATTCATGCCTTGATATTGGAAAATCCATTAATTTTTTTTAAGAAATAAAAAAGCCTTCTTTCTTATCATTGACCACCCCCATTTTTTTCCTCTTTTTTCACTCATACGAGACATTTGCCCTTTTTCTTTTCTCTCATCCTTAAGTTTTGAAAAAATCTCTTCTCAAGTCCTCCAGTTAAAAATTTTAATAGTTAAAATCTATTAACCTTTATATTTTAATAAATTTACTATTTTACCCTTACTAATATATATAAAAAAATGATTTAATTTAAAAAAATATTAAATTAAATTATCAAAATACCTTAAAATATATTAACATATATTAAAATTATTTTTTCATGGATAATATTAATACATATTAGTATTTATTTCAAGGATAATTTGATCATTTAACTTAATATTATCCTTAAAAAATTAGTTATTTTTTATGTATTAATAAGTGGTGAAACAATAAATTTATTAGAATGTAGAGGTTAATAGATTGTTAACTAACATAATTTTTAACTGTAGGACTTGAGAAGAGATTTTTTTAAAACTTAAGGATGAGAGAAGAGAAAAAGAGCAAACGTCATATATGAGTGAAAAAAAAGAAGGTAGGGATGATCAATGATAATCACTTAATATTATTTCTCCAATCATATATTCAAATCCTTGTTAGTCATAGATTGAATTCTCATTTTTACCCTTCCACCTTCCTCTTGAGCCCATTGCACTCACGCATTCGGCACGTGCACATATCATCAAATTTCGAACGCCAAACATCACATCGTCTTTAATATTTCATCTGCGAATTAATCCTCTACTCTCCATCGCTCAAAGGGACGTCAATGCCTTGGTTATACAAAGCACTCGACATTTCTGCTGATCCTTCGCCACAATTTTCACTTCGTCGGGAATCACCCTTCCTTTTCCTATCTTCTCCTGATAACCTCTCAACTTCTTCCCTGCTCTTTCTCCGTCATCAACACTGTCACGGCAGACATAACCCGTTACGAGAGAACCCCATTTTCATCGTCTTATCGGAGGATTTGATTAACACCTGAACCTGTTCTTGGGCTGGACACACGTATTCGGAGCCTCTGTGATGGGGTTTCAAGTTGGGAGTTAGAGTACACGTGGAAGGCGGAGATTGGTCATGGGTTTGACAAGAGGCATATATGGACGGTAGAGAGTAGAGGAGGCAGCGAAGAGGGAGAGTCTGAGTCTCTGAAGAAGCGAGGTAAGTGCACAAGTGAGCTAACGTGGAAGCGCCACATCGTCAAAGAGCCAAGATCTCATGCAGGAGTGTGCCTCGCGGGTAGCGGACGGGTGGTGAAGATTGAAGAAGAACCTGTTAATAAAAGGAGAATATTTGGAAGACAGGTTAGTCAAACTACGATACATGCGAATCTTTGACTTTGAGTATTCATAGTTTGCAAAACGACGCCATTTCTTACCATTTGAGATCATGGTTGTTGTGATAATTTTGAGTGCAATATACATCATTAATCATCTTATCTGAGTGAACTGTGATTGTTAACCAATGGCAAGATGCAGAGAGTTGTAGCCAAGGTGAGGGGAAAGAAGGAGTTGAATCCACAAGATGCAGCATGATAATAGAGAAGAGCTTCAAAGATATATGAGCCGTCGATCACAGACTCTTCGAACATTACGTGACCTGGCAGTTGCTGAGGCCAGGTTGAGGGAAATCAGAGCGTTATTCAATAGCTTCTCAAATCACCATCACATGCATTTTCCGCGATGCAGTGGAGCGCCAGCGCTTCCCTGAGAAGATCATTGTCCCTATCCTTACTGTCAATGCAATAGAGGTAATTAAAAAATGTTCTTGTTATCGAATTTAACATAAGGTTGCTTGACCAAATCTGATATGGCAATGTGCATGTGAAGCATTTGGTAATTGATACTGTCTCTGCTTGATCAAATCACGCTAGAGTGAAGTCAAACTTGTTTAATGTGAACTATGTACCATTTGTTGTCTCTACAGTTATGTAGGTTGGAACACAAATTTCAGTGGATGTATAACTTGAAACTTATACGTTTGTGATTATTTTAATGGAGATTTGCCTATTAAACTTATTAATTTCCTGATCATTGATCTCTTTGATTGAACCCTAATCCTCACTACCTGGATATTTCATGGATGAATGACTCGTTTGGCAAAACCTAGAAGTTAAAATTTCTGCATACTCTTGAATTTTGAATTTCCAGCTTGGTTCAGTTTTTACACTCATGCTGTGTTTTTGGAGCTGATTTTATGGGTCAAGGAAGTAGAAAGTCGATGCGTAATGAGCTAGAGGCAATGCTTGATATGGTTGATCCGCAGCCTCCTGGGAAACATGGGTTAGTGAAGAGGAAGTTTGATCTCCCTGAAAGCTGCAATGATAATGAAATTGCAGCAGATGTGGCAGAAGTGGTCCAAATGCTTGATTAAGCACAAAAGTATGACAATGCCACTTTTGAAGCTTTTCTGTGAGCATCATCAAAGTTTTGCTTTTCATTTGTCTAATTTCTCACCTTATTAATAGTCCAAGGTTTGTTTAAGAAATGAATGTCTTTGTACCACCCAATTCGCCTTCTAGTTCCCCTCACCTGATTTTCATGGTCATGATCCTTCCCTCTTAATGTGCTAATTGTTATCTGTTCATGTTAAGTAGTTCATAATGTATGCTTGAATTGGACTAAAGGTTCGTACAAAACTACATGAACTGTGAATTTATATTGACTTGATGTAGAACCAAGTGAATTATGATTTGGACTACCTGCAAATAGGCGGAAATTAGCTGGCCTTTATTGACTTGAGCTTGCTGGTGTTCCAACAGAGCTTGTACAAGCTCGCTTCTGGTTCTGTTTTCATTTAATGTCTTCATTTGATTAAAGTCTTGTTGATTTCTTTTAGGTGATTAATCTTTTTTATTCGGTAAGTTGTGGAATAATTTATTCTTTTCTGTTTTGTGTACATGAGCAGACCTGAGACTAATGAGGCAATGACCCTCTTGAATATAATAAGTTTAGTCTCTATGCTATAGAATGTACATTATTAGACTTCCTCTCAACTTAAACTTTCACTCTACCATAAATCAGGGAAAGAACGACATAGGAGGTTTTGGAAACTGAAGCTCCTGTTTGAGACCTGCGAATAAAAGATGAAATAGGTAGAGTTCCAATATTTGATAGTGTTCGTCATAGTGACTCTCATTGTCTTACGTGAAGAATCTCAAACGCCATATTAGATGCACATATGGGCCAGGCGGTTCACCATCGGGAGAGACGGTTACCTTTGCAGAGGGATCTTTTCAACTTTGGCCATATTCCATTAACTCGTATATTCTTTTTCCCTTTTAAGGATTTTATATTTTCTGCCAATACTTCTTAAGACTAGTATGTCGTCTAACCTATTATCATGATCTATGCATAATATTTGCCTAATCTTTATATTATTCGACTGTCACTCCCAGGCTTCATCTTTGTTTATGTAAAAAAAGATGAAGAAAAATCCAATTTCCTCTCTATTCTTTTCTAGTATGCTTTCTCTTTTCACTGTTAAAACTAAAAAGTTTAGGCCACAAACTGGACCCAGACCATCAAAATAAAAAATAAAAGAGCTGTCAAAAGTTCACTTTCGTTAGCACCTAAAGACAGAGGGCTAGCTGAAGACAGTGCCAGATCCTTTATTGCCAAAGCCATAATCCCCACCAATTGGTTGGACTAGTGACTGGCCAACCAACCCAATGTACAAAATTTTAGCTTTTTCAGTAAAGTCTGCATTCTAAGGACCCAGCTAATGTGATGTTCAGTTATATATCCTCTTTATCGTTGGATTGTTATCATTTCACTTTCAACTCAAGGCCCATAAACACCCAGCAAATCACTAACGTTATCATTGTAATTTGCATGCCAAATATGGCACAATCCAGAGAAGAAGTGAATCTTACTACATGCCTCTTAATGGGGTGAGTGTCCTGAGGATTAGTTTTGACAAAAACCAAAACCCATTTATACTGCGAAACTCCCATCCATTATTATAGGAGGTTTGTAAGGGGAACGAGTGAATGAATCATAAATGGCATCGTCTAACAATTTTGTCATTATCTTGTCCAAGGTCAGAAGAAATGAAAGAACAGAAAAGAAACAAAAGGAGAACCTGTTGATTGGCAATTTCAGGATCTCCATCGAGATTGGTGGGGTCCAATTGTCTCTATCTGATTGATTTGCCGAATCCCCACTCTCAAATTCTCAATCCCTCCAAATTGACTAACACATTCCTGTGGCCCAAACTCAGTTCAAAACTTAACGCATTAGCCATATAATATCATCCAACTACTAACGAATGTCATTTTGGTAATGAAAATACGAATAATTGACACTTAAATATATAAATAATTTTCAGTAAAGCAATACATATGAATATGATTAGCGACATAACTCCCTTAAAGGGTAGTAAATAGTGGTAAAAGCCAATACACAAAAGGGCCATTTTGTCACTATCACAAGCCATTGAAAAATTCCTACCAAAATAAAGAGTCCATTCTCTACAAAATTTGGGAGATTATCTTGTACTATATTATATAAAACTATTGAATTATATGAACCAATTTCTCCGATCTCCCTGACCTCTCATTAGTCACTTTCACCGCCATATACAAAGTCAATAAAGAGGAGCCCTTTGTGGAGTCTTTTTTCTTCTATTCATCAAACCCACCGAAATTTCAGGCTCTGGGGAAGTAGACATGGAGCGACAAGCCACCATGCTACTTCTCTTCTTCTTTGTAATCTTAGTGGTAGCAGCAGTGCAAGCAAGTGTTCTGCACCCAACCCCACCATACCCACCCGACCCAGATGACGTCCGGCCGGACCCGGTTTGCTCCATCCCCGTATCCGGTGTCACCAGGCTGTTCTCAAAACCTGAATCTGTTAAGGGCAAGAACTTGCACTCGAAGAAAAACTTGGAGAGACCACCTTCTATTCTAACAAGATAATTGATCTGCGAGTAGAAAATTATTACAGAAAAATAAGCATGAGAACCCTAAGAGGAAAAACTGAGAAAAAGTGAATTGTGAAGCATACCCACCTTGCAAGAAAGGGAACAAAAGAGATATGAATCTTGTAGGCCTCTGTCACAGGTGTTGCAAATGTTGCCTGAACTTCTAAGCCTGGTCTGTGGCCTCTGGTTTATAAACAGCACTTTTGCACTATTGGTTATGTATGGCTGGAGAGGAGGAAAAAAATGAGCAAAAGTAAATAACAACTTAATAATAGAATATAATTGGGTTCATGAGATATAATTTGGTTATGATCATGAAGAGAATCGATTTCAGAAGCATTTCTTGTGTTCCATTACTTTCTTGAAATTAGTTGGAACAATTGGTAAAAAGCAAAAAAAACAAAAATTCACAGTTCAAACTGCAAAAGTATCTCAGCATGCAGAGAAACAAATGAAGCGATGAGTTACTTGGACAAAGGCACAATCCATCAACTTGGCAGCATCATCCAACCTGATAACGTCATGATAAACATATCTTCTTATCTGGAAAATAGACATGAAAATTAGAAAGGAAGTTGAAGTTATAGAAAAAGCAAAATAAAGGATTGATCTTTGTTGATGAGAATGAACCTGTAATAACCGATGAGAATTGTGGAGTGACAAGCAGTGAGGGCATAAACTGGTGCAACAGTCCAAGCAAAATATATTCTTTTCATTCTTCTTTTCCTCCTCATGAATTATACAAGCGTTGAAAAACTTCTCAGTGAGAAGAACTTCAACCCAACGAGGAAGATGTGATGAAACCAGCTGCAGAAACATGATCGAAACCACAATTCAATTAAGATTATTTCACCATCACCATTAATTCAATAGTAAGGGAACGATAGAGAGAGAAAAATATATATATATATATATATATTAAAAAGAGCGACAAAAGAGCTCACCATGATTTTTGAATTGAAGAGAGAGAAGGTTTGGTTTCGTTTGGTTCGGCCAGGGTTTTATGGAGATAGAGCTGGGATAACCATTAATTCAGAGAGAGGAGAAAAAGAGAACGGCGCCTGGCAAATGAATACTGGGTGGTGGTACTATTACCAATGAAGAAACAGAAGAGAGAGGTTTGGCCTCATTCAAAGAGGTGTTATATCATGTTTGTGTACCCTACTCTGATATTATTATTAATTATTGTTTTTTATTTATCTAAATAAGTGAAAAAAGTAATGATTTTTTTTTTTTTACTACGAAAATATTGGGAAATGGGATGGAAAAAATGAGTAAAAAAATAATTAATTTCTAGTGTAAAATATTGAAGAAACTCAAACCAAGACCAAAACTTTCCTTTTTTCCTATTGCTCTTGCTTGCTGCTGTTTACTATGAGCCCATGTCCCGAAAACCCTAGAATTATAAACATTTGCCTCTACACGAATGGGTAGGTTGTTGGTTCTCTTTCTTTCTCTCTCATCGGAGCTTTTCAGTGCTAAATGACAAGACCACAAACAGTGACTTTCCCCAGTTCTCTTTGGAAAACTGTAAAAAGAAGTGGCAAGTGGGATTAGCTAGGGTTCAAAAAGTAACCAGATTTTTCTTTTCAAAATTCATTTTTATTATTATTTTTTTAAAGTAATTAAGTTTTGGAATGATTTTAAATTATCTAGCTCCAATTTGGTTATTTCCTCCCATAATCTATACACTTTTAATCAGCCCTTTGTGTGGAGGGTTCATGATATGTCTCAGCTCTAATTGGGCAAAAGAGAAAAACGATTGTAATTATCTTGATATGTAAAGAAAAGGAAGCATGTGAGTGGACATTTAAGAAGGGCAGGTAAATGGCCAAGAGATACGTTGGGTCGAAGATGGGTGGTGCAGACAAAGAGAGGTTATTAGAGATGTACAAAAACCAGCCGTACGCATAAGCAAAGTAGCAGGTTGTAGGGCAGCTGCGCGCCAGAGCAGACACAGCTGCACCCACCCACATTTTCATCACTTGCGCTAAACACTTGCATCATATCCACCGTGCACTCCTCAGATCCTCCTTTATTACCGAATTGACAAAAGCTTCAACTTTAGGTCTTCGTGCACGCGCTTTGCTCTAGCAAAGAAAAGAAAAGGAAAATGCCATTCATTTAAGTTGTCAATTTCTTGCATATTTACCTCAACTCTTTTCACGTCTTGGTCTTGATGCACCCAAGTCTCTTTTTTTTTTTAAATATAGGGCAATTTTGGATTTGATTAACAACCCACAAAATTAAAAATGAAAATTAGATTGCTCAAGGTAAGCTTTGCCAATTACAGCGTATGCAACAGCACAAACAAGTTAGCTGATGCTGAAACACAAAAATAAATATCCTGTACCTGCTAAAAATGAGAAGAAGTAGCTGGAAATTCCATATTTATTTTTACTAGAAGAAATATAATTGGAGATAAATAACAGACAAAATAAAAAAGTTACACAGAGCTCAATGAGAGCAAACTAAAGACGTTGCATCTCCTGCAGAAGTTCACATCAAAATGAATGCTGCTCAGGTGTATTCTGCAACTTATTCTTACACGACAAATTCAAATGCCCAATTCTTCTCCTCTCCACAAAATCGTTTCTCATCCATTTCAAGCTAATCCGATACGCAAACTCCAGCTTTTTAAAATGTTTAATGGCTGCCCACCACAAATAAACACTACGTAAGTATCATAGAAAAGTGAATCAACTTTATTTTAACGTGGGTTATAGTCAAAATATAATTAATGTCTATAATCAACTACTTTTTTCTTTGAAGAATCAGAAATTTTAAGCTAAATTTACTATTCTTTGAAGAATAACGTTTAACTTCCTTTATCCAGTTATCAACACTGTAAACATATAGGCTACTGTTTTGTTATAATTAGAAATAGGATCAATCTCAGCTCTCAAGGCAGCTTAAACTAGCTTCTGGGTGTACATACTCAATCTGAAAACTGAAATGAACACTGTGAGGACATGAAATTCAAATGTAAACGCTCTAACCAATCGAGGCTTGTTAATTTGGTGAATTTGGGCCCAATTGAGGTAAAGTCAGGCTAGGCTTGCCATTGTCGAGGCTACCGAAACCCAATCGTAGTTAAGTGATGTTGTGGCACATGTCCAGACTAGGGTAGCAGCTGTCTTGCCTACTACATCCAGTCCAGTTTTGAGATCATTCTGCTACTCCAACCCGACATTACAGGCTGGTCTGGTTAGGCTAGCAGTCGGTGATTTTGGGCCATTGCCCATGCTACTAGGCCTGCGCAATCTAAAAAGTCCAATGAACCACGGCACGAAGACAGGTCATGGGCCAATGGCTAAGCGAGCTCCAGTCAATGACCCTAAAGAGCGAGATTTCAAACCATAGCTTTTCTAATTTTAAATCAAAACTTTCCTTTAAATATTTTTATCCAATTATAGGAAATTTGAAAATTTGAGTAGATTAAATAAATTTTTAATTTTAAAATATTGGTTAGTTGGAAAAGGTGAAAAAAGTTGTAATTATTTATGACCTACTGACTCCTGTCATCAAACGGGTCTTACTTACCTATCATTTTTATTTACCTTTATTATTAATTTACTTTATGTCCCTTCGTTTAACATAAAACTATCCAAATTGCTTAGCAGTCAGGCTCAGGCATCACAAACTTTCTGCGGCAGTCTTGGGCCCCCAAAATTTTTGTTCGTCCAACATATCATCTTAATATAAAAATAAAACAAACCCCCCAAAACTTAACTACTATTATATTTCGGTTAACATAAAAAAATTACTAAGAATAGATAGTGTTTTTTATATCCCTAATTTAATAAATTTTTTTCGATATATCATGATATTTATAAATTTTAATTTTTATTAAAATTTAATATCAGAATATCTTATTTATGAGTTAAAAAATAACTTATAAATAATATCAAAAAATTAATAAATTAATATTAGATTATATTAAAGATTAAAATTGAAATAAAAAATTTCAGTACAAAAATAAATAAATAAATAAATTTAAAGAGACATATTTTTATAATTCAAGAAAAAATATAACAGAATTTCCAAAAAAAATATTTTTTTTCCATTTAATTTTCAATAAAATTTCTTATTTCAATTTTTAACATTGGAGATAACTAAGCATTAATTTATTAAATGTTTATATTATTTCTAAGTTATTTTTAAACTCATAAATAAGATATCATGATATTAAGTTTTAATAAAAATTAAGTTTTATAAATATCATATATATCTAAAAAATTATTAAAATAGGGACATAAATAAGAGGTACATATATAATTTTTTTATTAACGAAATTATAATATAATATAACTTTTGAAGGATTTATGTTAGTTTTATATTAAAATTGGACGTGGGTTGGGTAAAAAAATTTCGAGGTCGAGAAAAATACCCCCAAACTTTTAACTAGGGGAGTCTGAATTGTCCCATACGAGCAGATAGAAGCCTGCCGTGATCGCAGGCAACTTCGACATGATTCAACTAATCTCCAAAATTATAATCAGTTTATGTTTAATTAAATCCAAGATTGTTGACCACGGCACACCCAAATAATATATTTGATATATGCAACGATGGCGCATTGCTGACACTGATATGTGCCATCACTCGATCAATTGTCAACTGGTTCTGTTTCTTTTCCATTTATTTTAGTCTCACTTTGACTTGATTTAACAAACCCTTCACCTAATTTTCACAGAAGAATTATCCATCTGGCTTGCGTATATGTGATGTTGTGATGTGCCTCTGTCATATTTTCTTCGACTTTCCTATTATCTGTGTATCTTCGAGACGATTAAAGAGCCAAGGGAGGGCCTCCGTATGGTAAAAGTGAACCACTGCAAGTTGTCTGCTAAAAGCATTTCAAATGCTTCAAAGGTTTATAAAGCCTGCTTGATATGACATCATTACAAAATAAGCAGTAACTGGAGTGGAGGGTGGGTAACTTGGAAGGAAGTTTTGAAGCATACCATCATTGTATTTAGTATTTGTTTTATTTATTTTTCCCAGCAAAAGTATTGACATTATTGGACCCCTCCTCATGATAACATTTG
>JANKKB010001475.1:0-23699 GCA_026225775.1 Bursera palmeri
CTGAGGATTCGACCCTTACTTCTATTCTATTACTCGATACATTTAGGGGATAAGTAAGGTTTATTTTGGGTGATCGTTTCGGTCACGCCATTTGTCATTGTACTTCTTCTTCTTCTAAGCTAATTAGCAAATCTTTCATCAACTTTTCTCTTATAAGTATCGGCAACGACGGTAGCTCTTCTTTCCTCGATAAGCCATCTTCAATATTTTTTTTTACCTTTGTTTCCTTTGAAATGTGTTAAATAAATGTAATGATTTATATTAATATTTGTTTATATATGAGAAATGAACATGATTACTGTTTAATTTGAAATTCCATTTGATTTTTATTGACCAGTCATGAGTCACGGGTCACGATGCAAATCATGATACTAGTCACCAGATTTTATTCGCAAAAATGATGGGACAAAAAAAAAAAGGTAGAACTCATTAATGGGCCAACTTTGTGAGTTCTCCATATTAGGCTCATCAGCAAATCTCTCGGCCTACTATCACACGCTGAGAGGAGAAGCATAGTAAGCTGACTAGTTTTAATGTCGTCTCATAGTGCAGAAAAAAAGGGTTTCAAAATAAGCAATCAATCTATCAAGCAAGTCTCGAAGACGAAGCCATGACGAGAAATTAGAGAATGGCGACGAGAGGAAGAAGAACAACCACAACAATAATGTTATTATTATTAATGTTTCCATTGACTTCGCTTGCTTACCGACCTAGTGAAATCGTTCCGATGAGCAAGATGGGCCAATATCACAATGTCAATATTCAAATTTGAGTTTATTTTATCATATTTATATATTTCACCCCCAAAATTCTTGTATAAGGGGTTTAGGGTCATGATAGAATTAGAGAGTTGTCTCTGACTCTCTTCTTGTTGTAGTAACGAAAAGATCTATGATGTGTTAAACATGGGAACAAGAAGTAGTAATTGACTTCTGATAGGTATATAGGAGTCATAAAGGCCAACAAGAAACTTTATCATATAATTTGATTTTGCCTCTACATTAGAAGGGTGAATTGATCACATTTATAAGAAGAAAACTTTGTTGGAAATTATGCGGAAACATATTCAACATCAAGATTGGTAATAAATGAAAAATAAATCACATCATATGAAGAAACACAATATTTAACGTAGTTCGGTGCCAATTACCTATATCCATAGATGAAGAGATAAATTCAATAGAACATAAATATACAAAGAGTACAAGAGATCACACACCAAACCTAGTATTCTACTCAATACCCAATATTGGAGAGCCCTAAAACTATTCTCTGTTTCACCCGCTTAATCCCGGAGATCCCTGAAACTATTCCCCCTTTCACATTCTCTATTCCGGTGTCGTTTACATCTCTTTCTTCATTCTTTCCACATCCCTACAAGGATGTTAACCCTTTATTTCTAGTCCTCTCTCATATCTCTCTCATTATAGAATTGATTCTCAACTCCTATATTTATAGGTCAATATAGAGATTATTTATTTCTAATAGGAGTAGGACTCCTAATTATAGTATAACTCTATTTTCTTATTCCTTTCTACTTTTCCTATATCTTGTAGAAGTCAACTTGAATTAGAAAACGAGCCAAAATCCTAATAATTGCTATTCTTAAGGAAGAACAGACTTGTTAAATGCCATGGGAAACATAAGATAAATCTGAAGCTAACATGGCAGAGAAAGGTGACTTGGCTGATGCTAAGGTGGCAAAGGTAGCTGACGTGGCAGAGATACTGACGTGGCTAAAATACTGACATGGTGATGACGTGGCATTATCCATCAAATGCTTACGTGGCAATGACGTGGCATTATCCTTCTAGAAGAGGGAAGTTACAACTAGAATTCTAATGGTGGAGATAATTAGGGGATAGTGATGAACGTGGAGATAATGCTGGAGATAATGGTGGAGATAATTGATCACGCTCAAAATTAACCTTCGGTTAAGCAGTTGTTGCAGCATAGCTTTAGGTATCGAATCCACAAAGAGGAAATACTAATATAAAAGGTTATCGTAAAATTGGGATAAATGATTCAAAATGATAAATTAAAATGACAGAAAATATAGATAAAGACAAGGCTTCGAGATTCACTTGATTGTTTCATTTTAATGTTACCAACTTGATTCATATTTATTACTCAATTGCATGTTTCACATCCCAAATAAACAATCGAAAAATATGACGTTAAAGATCAAAGATAAAAACTATGGTATTTTGTTTTGAGAAATTCTTTTGAAAGAAGAACAAAGATGATTTATTTTTACAAGTTATCCAAAATCGATAGTATATCAACATGATAATATTATAGTAAAAGATGAACTCATAAAACAAATACTTCTAGTACGATTATAATCTAACAAATTGTACATAAAGAAAGCATGACTGAATTTATATGAAACCAAAGATTATAACCTCTAGATTACCCAACAATAATGATGAACAAAGAGTTTTCTCATAAACAAAAATATAAACATTAAAGAACACTCATAAGAATCAAAGAATGAAAACATAAGAACTACACAATCAAGCATCTCTCTAACCTTGCTCTAACTCTAGCCTAGCTTACAAACCATTCTCACTAATTCTAGAGAGAAAGAATGAGAGATGAATGTAAGAGAACTCTCACATTTTGGGATGGATAACAATGAACGCAAATGTCTCCTTTTATAGACAAATGAATGGGAGGTAATCAATGAATATCATAAAGATGTCAATTTTCGAATACCAATCACTCTACCAACTTACAACACCTTTTTGAAAATCTTAACCACCGAATTTAACAAAATGGAAAAGATATCACTTGTATATAATTGAATAAGCTTTCCAGACACAAGATTAAAGTTATTTGAAGCTGTATTCGTTGAGATATAGTCTAAATACATATGCTATGTCAATTTTCGCACATGAACCAGTCCATTAACTTGCAAGGCATTTTGGAATTCTTTAACCACCAAATTTGATAAAATGAAAAAGATAAAAGTTGTAGATATTGAAGGAGATTTCCAAAAAATCTTGAATAACACCATTTGGAGTTATATTCACTGAGATATGGCCCAAATACTAATGCTATGTCAATTTTCATGCACAAACCAGTCCATTAACTTGTAAGACAATTTGGAAGTATTAATATTTAACCACTGATTTTGACAAAATGAAAAAGAGACAAGTTGTAGATAATTGAAGCATATTTCCAATACAGCTTGAATCATTCCATTTGGATATGTAGTTAAGGAGGAATAGGCCCATAAATCCACGTAGGTCAGGCTAAGCTTCTAGAAATCTAGGTTTTGTTGCAGCCCACATTTGACCCCTTAAACGTTTAATTTGGACCTTGAGTTCTTCTTAACATTTGTGACAAATTGTCTTAAGTTTTTGAAAATATAAGATTTGTATCAATTGGGCTTATGGATTGAAATTTATGCTATTTGTACTAGGCCTGCATCAAAAAGTCCGAAAATAATAATTGGTAAGAATAATTCTTTTAAGCTCAAATCAATGTAAATACTCAAATTAATAGCACTTAAAGTGTAAAAATGTTATTTAAACTCATAATAAATATACACTTAAGTGCTTACACACCCCCCAACTAGCTTTTTACTAGTCTCTAGTAATAAAAAGTTAAAACTCAACAAATTTTATATAAAAGGTAATAATCATTTTTCTTCCTTTGCTTTATTTAAATAAACAAGCTCTCACTTTAAAGTTCTTTTAATCATATGTCACATACACTTCAGTTAAGATATTAATAAACCTTCTTTTTATGCCCAAATTATGCCAACACATAATTATGGGACTTATATGAAATGTAATTTTTATTCTAATATTTTGTCAAGGCTAACTTTCTTAGGTAGAGGTCATCTCATTATTTTTTTTATTATCTTTTTTTTTAACCTACATTTTAGGGTCTTAGGGCATTAGAGTATTAAGACACTCCTACGAACTTAATCACTCGGTTTTAGATGTTAAAACAGTGGATAGTGCAATGTTCGGTTTCCTTAAGCTTTTCTCCTTAACCCGTGTAACAAGCTTTGAGCCAATAACTCCCAAACCAGTTGGTCTTAGGATATTAGATGTTGAGACATCTCTTATGGCTTAATTGTTCGAATCAAGGAGGCTACGAAACCAAACATATCCGTAATTTATTTATTTAATAACACACTTTTATTTAATTTTTTGTTTTTGTTTTTTTTAGATTTTCTTTTCCGTTAGTTGCTATCCTTGACAAAAGAACTCGAATATTATGACAATCCAATTTGTAACCCACAATCATATGTCAAGTATGTGTGTGTGTGTGTGTAAGAATGGTTTATAAATACTTACTATATATATATATATATGAACATAATAGTTAATTAACAGTTAAGGATATGAGAGTTTATAAACTCGAATGTTTCAAAGAGAATAAAATGATTAAACCTTGTTATAAAATTCTGATTAATAAGGTGCCTAATAAGATGCGTCTCAAGAGAAAATAAATTTCTCCTTACTTTGCCATCTTTCTCTAAGTTAAGCTTATCTAATGGTTTCAATCACATCAATTTCTTTTTTTTTTTTTTAATAACACAAATTTCAACATAACGCAAATATCAAATATCTCAATTTTTTTTATTTTTTTGTTTTTCTAAATAATATAATATAACACAAATATCAATATATCTCTCCCTCCAACTAGATCGAGATATTGTCCCCAATGCCTAAATACCTGAAGGTGAAGTTTAGAAGATATTACTTGAGGCGGTAGTTATTGAATGGAAACAAACTTGAACAAAAACTTTAAGACAAACATGAAAAAAATAAAATAACCGAAAATGATGTGTATAAAACCAAAAGATAAGAGTCTACAAAGCGAGGTTCAGATTCAATTTACGCTTTTGACTCCTATCTTGACGGCTATCATCTGACCAATCGATTCGAGTTACTATTGGATCGAGTTCATAGACATATACTGGAAGTTTATCAATTAGCTCATCAGCTATTGGAACAGAAACAAGAATCTTGCATGCTGCATGTGAGATAAAGCCCTGTTCCATAGCTTGATCAAGAAAACACAACAAATAGTTAAAGAAACCATTGACATTTAATATTTTGATAGGCTTGTTGTGTATATTCAGTTGAGTCCAGGAAAGAACTTGAAAAAGTTTTTTTAAAGTACTAAAACTACCTGATAGGGCAATGAAGGCATCAGCGTTAGAGAGCATTTAGGCTATTCGTTCATGCATGGATTGAACTTTGAATTTTTTTCCAATTGTTCTTCCAGTTAAGTTCTTTACAGTTAAAGGTGTCGGAATAATACCTAAGACTTGAATACCCCCTATCCATGCAGATGTGGACATGCATCCTATTAACCCAAGGCTACCACCCTCATGAACCAAATGTATTTTTCTCTCAGTTAACACCTTACCTAGATTATGTGCGGCTTGCACAAACTCTATATTTTTCTAAGGTTTGATCCATAAAATACACAGATATTTCAAAATCGACTAACTGAGGTTCTCTCAATTTCTAAACTTACCCCAATTTCATATATGAAAATGAAGAAGACGAGGGGTTACATTTATAGAGTTCAAAAAGATAGTGCAATTATAACATCCACAGGTTGGTTTTTGTTAGAAAAGCTTTGAAATTAAAAGAAACAAAAAAAAAAAAAAAATTATTGACACACTTTAACTAAATTCAACAAAGGATAGCACACACATAAATTTTCAAAAGAAATGACAAACAGTAATAAAGTCAAACTAAAATAGTACATAAAAATTCAAAAAAAAATGAGAGACATGACTTAAATTCAAAGCACTCATAAATATGTATAGGTAGTTGTGATTATGACTTATATCTTCCTCTGGTTTTACGTCCAATAACGGTTTAAACACCTTCTATGAGTTGGAGATATGCTTCCGATCCAATTTTTTTATAAATTGATAAACATGGTCGTTTTGAGTCAGATTTCTGAGACTAAAGCGTTGTTGTTCATCTTTGAATTGGTTCCATAAACTGAGTAATTCTCGTTGTCTAAGTCCATAAGAATGCGTCTCAAGAGTCAATAAGATGTTATCTAAAGACTCCTCACTCATGCCACTCTTTATGAATTGCGTCTTATCTTATCTATTTATAGAAGCAAATCCAATAGAACGACATCGCTAGTTACAATTCCATCTTGCACACTTATAACAGACTTGTAACATTTTTGCCCAACTTTTTTTGCGTAAGGGATTTTTCCTCTACTAGGTAAGAATAAAAAATTTAAATTAGGTATTTCACCCCCAATTCGAACCTTTGTTTCAATTAACCATCGTATATATACAGGCATGCATTTGGTCATAAGCATATTTAATCTATCCCATCTAGCTTGGTAAAGTTTTATTAGAATATTTACAGGAAACGAAGGAAAACGCTTTTGAAGATTTGAAATTACAACATCCATTTTGAAAAAGATTTTTTGTTTTTGTTTCAGTAATTATAGAAAACTGAAGGAACCGATAAAAATTGTCACGGAGTATTGTTATCCGTTATTTGATCGGGAACACATACATACTAAAAGAAAATAGATAATATTTACAAATGGAGTGTATGAAATGCAACCACCCCAACCTAAACAAAATAATAAATAGGACAAAAAATAAAGAGGGTAGAATACACCTGAAAATTAATAGATGTCGCTTGGGAAGCGGAAGAAATGATGAAGCACACTAACCTGAAACAAAACAAATAAAACACACAATAGAACAAAGAAAAAGAAAACAAAAATGAAAGACATAAATTCAAAAGTTAAGGCTGACAGACTAAAAAAGGGGTTTTGAGGCGTTGACCGTTCCCAACAAAAATATCACCCGAACCAAGAAAGGTGTGATGATGGTACTTTGACAGCGGCTTGAATTTGAGCCTAGGAGTCTCTAGGTTTTGACATTTTGCACTCCTAGTATGAAATTTTTTAAACTTCGGCTGCTTTAATGACTTCTCCTCCTGCGATTTCTCAAAGATAACACAATTTTTAAAATTATCTTTAAATTCAATGGTAGGCTTTATACTTGGGGTAAATGGTACCCTAGCAAAATTTATTACCATGTCATTATCCTTAGAGAAATCATTTGTCCTGGTATCCTGANTTATTCATATCTCTAAGAGTTCTATCTAAAATCGTACTAGTGACAGTGGTTATGGAATTTACATCTCTAAGATCTTGTCTATTAAGGTTGGAGGTTTGAACATTGGGATTGGCTTGAGCTTGGGATGGGAACTTCCCTTGCTCGTGTATGGTCAATGCATTAGTCAACTTAGAAATTTGAGTCTTAATTTCTTTGTGCTCTTCTATCACTTGGGTGATTAAAGACTCAAATCTTTGATTNGGTCTTGCTTTGAGCCTTAATGAATGCATGTAAAGTATCTTCTAGAAAACTTCTCGAGGTTTAAGATGTAGGATATGGTCTAGAACCTTGAGCTTGTGGTAGGTATTATTGCTGATCAGATTGCCAACTAAAATTTGGGTGGTTTCGCCACCCTAGATTGTATGACTCTGAGTGTTGTGTGTAAGACTTTTTATATATCCCTACATTACAACATTGTTCCTCATACACTCCTTTAATTTCAGTATAGGTTAGGCAATTCTAAGCTAAGTGTTCCACTCTTCCATAGACAAAACATTTAACCTGAGTTTCTACCCTTGCAACCGTATGGGTGGGTCTACTATCTTTCGTTTTTAAGGCCTCTAATTCCCTGATCAAAACTTCTACTTGGGCTTTAAGGCTATCCTCTTTCCTGGGATGGTAGATTCTAGTTGGTTGTGACCTATTAGTACTATCAGTAGCACTTGGTTCAGTCCATGTGTAGGCCTTCTCAGCTAACTCATTAAGGTAATCTATAGTTTCATCTAGGTCATTGTGTAAGAATTCTCCATTGCACATCATCTCTATAAATTGGCGCTCCCTAGGTGTAAGTCCTTCATAAAAATAGCCAACTATATACCAATTTTCATATCCATGGTGGGGACACACATTTAACAACTCTTTGAACCTTTTCCAGGCTTGGTATAATGTTTCACTATCTTTTTAGGAGAAGGTTGAGATCTGTCTCTTAAGGTTATTGGTCTTATGGTGCGAAAAATATTTGGTAAAGAATGTTTGGGTCATTTCTACCTATGTACCTATGGATCTTGACCTCAAAGAATATAGCCAACTCTTTGCTCTGTCTTTTACAGAGAAAGGAAAAAATTTCAACCTAAAAGACTCTATGGCATTGGGCTGANATATGGACATATGGATTTTCATTTTCAAGCCCATGGAAAGTTGGTAAAAGTTGGATCATGCTAGGTTTAAAATCCAAATATGGTGCATTAGGGGGAAGCATGATGTATGATGGTGTAGTTGTGCGGATAGAATAGAGATAATCCTTAAGTGATCTAATAGAGGTATCCTCGTGTTGGCTCATTCTAGTGAACTACATGTTGAATTTGATTCTTCTACAAAGTGTGGTGGTAATTCTAGTTCTATTGACCTCACAAATCTATCTCGTTTGTCTCTAGGTCTATTCATATACCTTACCACTCGCTGATTTTTTTTTTTAATTTTTTGATTTTGTGATTTTTTTTATTTTGATTATTTTTTAATTACTAATTTGTACATAAGTTCCCAGGATGGGTTGGAGGGCCTAGTTTGTCATTCCCTCTATCCAACTTCCTAGACAAAACTTCCCAAATAGGTCTAGGAACTACTTAGGTTGTACTTATCAATGAAAGAAAAACTTTCAATTTTTTTAAATAATTAATGGAATGAACAATAAGATAAAATAACATGATATAAAGTAAAATAAAAAAATAAAAACCAATTATATTAGATAATTTTACCTCCCCGGTAACGGCACCAAATTTTGATCACGCTCAAAATTAACCTTCAGCTAAACGGTTGTTATAGCATTGCTTTAGGTATTGAATCTACAGAGAGAAAAATACTAACATAAAAGATTATCATAAAATTGGGATAAATGATTCAAAATGACAGAAAATAAAGATAAAGGCAAGGCTTTGAGATTCACTTGATTATTTCATTTTAATGTTACTAACTTGATTCATATTTATTACTCAATTGCATGTTTTACATCCCAAACAAACAATCGAAAAATATGACGTTAAAAATCAAAGATAAAAACTATGATATTTTATTTTGAGAAATTCTTTTTAATGAAGAACAAAGATGATTTATTCTTACAAGTTATCCAAAATCGATAATATATCAACATGACAATATTATAGTAAAAGATGAACTCATAAAACAAATACTTCTAGTANNATTATAATCTAACAAATTGCACATAAAGAAAGCATGACTGAATTTATATGAAACCAAAGATTATAACCTCTAGATTATCTAACAATAATGATGACCAAAGAGTTTTCTCATAAACAAATATATAAACATTAAAGAACACTAATCAGAATCCAAGAATGAAAACGTAAAAACTACACAATCAAACTCCTCTCTAGCCTTGCTCTAACTCTAGCCTAACTTACAAACCATTCTCACTAATTCTATAGAGCAAGAATGGGAAAGGAATGTAAGAGAACCCTCACATTTTGGGATAGATAACAATGAACCCAAATGTCTCCTTTTATAGGCAAATGAATGAGAGGTATTCAATGAATATCACAAAGATGTCAATTTTCATGCACCAACCAATCCATCACATTGCAAGGTAATTTGGAATTATTTAATCACCCAGTTTGATAAAATGACAAAGAGACAAGTTGTAGATAATTGAAGCCTCTTTTCAAAACATTTGAATCATGCCATTTGGATATGTAGTTAGGGAGAAATGGCCTTATAAGTCCACATAGGTCAGGCTGAGCTTATAGAAATCTAGGTTCTGTTGCAGCCTACATTTGACCCCTTGAACGTTTGATTTGGGCCAAGAGTTATTCTTAACATTTGTGGAAATGTTTCTTCCGTTTCTGGACATATAAGATTTGTATCAATTAGGCTTCTGGATTGAAAGTTATGTCATTTTTACTAGGCTTGCATCAAAAAGTCTGAAAATAACAATAGGTAAGAATAATTCTTTTAAGCTCAAATCAATGTAAATACTCAAATTAATAGCACATAAAGTGAAAAAATATTATTTAAGCTCATAATAAATATACACTTTTAAGTGCTTATCAATAATGATGTATTTTGATTAAGTTTTTGTCTTTATCTTTTAGTTAGCGATATAGATGGAAGTAAGAATCATAGTAGGACTCCACTGCTGAAACCTCTCTATAAGAGCCTCAGAGATCATTTGTAATCATTCAATTAAATATCAATCAAATGATAATTTTAGATGTTGTTCCCGTTCTAGTTTAGTTCATGATGGTTACTGTTTACTGTCATTGTTCACGGTTACATTCACCGGTACATTTTTTTTGTATTTGACGAGATGGCTTAAAAGAAGAGCTATTACTACGTGAAGGTCCATGGTTTCGATGTTCTTCGATTCAATGGAAGAAATGATTTCAGTAGATGGTAGACTGCGATAATGGATATCTTGATTAATATTGATCTGACAGATATGGTAAATGGGGAACTGGTATTGATTTTACCTGATTATGATGCAGCAAAGTTCACGAAGATAGATAGGAAGGCTTGTAGTACTATTTATTTCTATTTTAATGCTGCAGTTGAGCAATATTACCGTGATGAAACGACTGTAAAGTCTATTTAGGACAATTTAGAGAAGAATTATCTCAGAAAGGATTAGATGAGTTTAATTTACCTTCAGAAAAAGCTCTTCACATTCAGAATTGAACTCGGTAAACTCATGACTGATCATGTTACTAAATTTGAATGCTTGTTTTCAGAATACAAAGATTTAGGGGCTTCTTATAGTGATAATATCAAGTCTCTATTATTTTTGACTTCATTGTTACCTGAGTGGGAGGTATTAGTTGATACGTTGGTAACAAACAAGACAGAGAAATTAGTCTATGATGATGTTGTTACTACCGTTCTTATAAAGGCTGCTCACAAGAAAGTTATGACTGATGATGCACAAATGGACTTATGGTTAGAGGTCAGAATCAAGGTAATACAAGTAATGGAAACAAGCAAAGCAGCAAGAAGAAGAATAGATGCTGCTCATAATCTCATGGGAGAGATATATCTAAAGCTGAGTTTTATGGTTGTCACAAGAAGTATCACTACAGACGTGATTGTCCCAATACAAAGGATAAGGGTGTCAAGAAAGAAAAAATTGGTGAGGTAAATCTGATTGAGTCTACTTCAAATAGTGTTAGTAGTGCTATTGATGCTATTGTTATAGGGGACTTAACAGAGTTATTGATGGCTAATGTTGATGATTATATATATGAGGGATGGGTGCTTGATATTACGACATCTAACCATTTGTGTCCAATTAGGAAATAGTTTATCACATATCATGAGGTAAAAGGTGGATCAGTTCTTATGCGGGATTCAAGAGCATGTAAGATAATGGGTGTAGGTATTGTTCAATTTCGATTAGTAGATAGGTCAACTAGACAGCTTACAGAGGTTCGTCATTTGCTGGCTCTTTCTAAAGGGCTGATTCCTTTTGGGGTACTTAAGGCTCAAGGTTTTAGGTTTGCAGGTGAATATGACTATTGTTGTGTGTACAACAGTGATAGACTGATGCTGACGGGTGTTAGACATACTAACTTGTATTTTCTTAGAGGAGATACGGTTGAAGGTAGAGTTACAATCTCAGAGGTTCTAGATAAGAAGAGCACGACCCAAACTCAGTTATGGCACATGCGTTTAGCACTACAAGAAATATGAGTTTTTACGACATTGTTTTACAACGTTTTTAAAAAAAGTTATAAAATTACATAAATTTAACACCCGTGAATATGGTTAAAACATTTATTTTATAGAAATGCTGTAAAAAATTTAGGATGTAAAGTTTACGGCATTTTTAAGCGCTATAAAATTTATAGCATCCATTAAACTTTGTAAAGGGAAATTTTCATGTCCCACCCCTTTCTCTCAAACTCGCTTATCTTAAAGGTTCTCTTTGCCTTTGTAATTTCTATAAAACCCTAGAGTTTGTCTCTTACTGGATTCATAAAATTTGTCATGGCTATTGAAACCCTAGAGTAGAAGCAGGAGGAAGAGGAGGCTTATGCGGCAAAGTCGTCGAAGAGCACCAATCACGAAACCACCACCAATTCCACCTTCGTGCACAAAAAAACCCACTCTGTCTCCTCACCTCTAATCTCCCCACCATCCATCATGCTCGCCAAAGCAACAACAATGATGAAGACCCATTTGAGCCAACTAGGTTCATCACTGCCTTCTTCGCTTGATCCCTCAAGCCCAGTCCCCTCTTCCTCCGCTCCTCCATCTTCTTCTCCAGCCACCTAGTTGAGATTGAATACACCTTTTTCGAGCCCAACCCCCTCTTCCTCCACTCCTCTGCTCCTCAATCTCTTGTGTTTCAGTTGCTTAGAGATTGTTGTTCGGCTACTTGTTTGAGGAATTATAGCTCTCTGTACTACATAGGCCAGAGCCTTCGAGTTGAAGGCTGCTTTCCAGCTCTCTGTAATTTTTAAGTTTTCTCCAATTGAAAATATACATTAACTTCACAGCATAACAACTCAAGATATTTAGTTATGTGCTAATATCTAGTAATTTGAAAATGCAGTTATATACATAATAATTATCTAACGGGAGGAGTTCTAGCACAACTCTCTAACTTGGCAAATTTGGAAATCGTCTGTCTGTCCTAGAAAATTTATATTACATAAATATCTATACAAGGTGCATGAATGTGTGTACGTGGATGTCTATACACCTATTGTTGAATTGCTTTTTTATCTGTGTGTGCACGTCGGTATGCATGACTATTTTAGGTGCAAGCTTGCTGATGATTGAATTGATTCATTGGTTCTTTTATGGTGTTGTGTGTCCTTTCTAGATGCAGTTTAAATTACGTTGCAATTTGGTTCACTTGAGTTTTACTTTTAGGACTTTGTACTGTTTTATTTTTGTTCTGTAACATTTTTCGGTTTTGGTAAGTTTTTTCTATTCATATCAGATTGTGATAAGATTATAGCATAGCTGTTATGGGAATTTCTTTTTTCCAAGGAGTAAGTAATTTTGAAATTAACAAGGTTTATATCTATGATGCATGTAACATATATTAACGTGTTGGCTTTTATAAAATACCTACTTTCATTGCTGGTCTCTTATCAGCAGGTCTGTGTGAGGGGAGACCTGAGTATGATCTCATTCTCTAGAATTTCCATGATAATAGAGTACTTTTTGGAACACATTGCATAGTAATAGAAATGAGCAAGTTTTTCCCTTATTCACCTTGTCTTCTCCAACTGCTTTTCAGTATTTTTCTATTTCCCTTTTATAAGTATTCTTAAAAATGAAAGTATCAAATCTAATAACTGTAAATGCATGTAAGTGAATCATTTGGACTTTAACTGTCAACTAAATTATATAGGGACAAATAGTTATCTAATAGTACTCTTGAATTTTTACCAAATATATGAGTTTTAAGTTATTCATGAAAATTTATTTAACAAGATCATTGTTTATTCTTTTTTGGCACTGTATAAAGCACAACTATCACATATTTCATGTGCCTAAATGATTTAAACTTATGGTTAACGGAAACAATGCTACTGCTTACAATAGGGTTTCTACAAATCTACAATTTCTATTCAACAATAACTTCAAACCTTTGGGCAGGGTGTTGGTCTCTGAAAATAGCCTTGGAATTAGAAATTGGGTGGGGTAGTTGGACCCATATTGATACTCTAAATATCTTTTTCTTTTTAAACAAATAATTTGTTATTACTATAATGTTTTTTAAGAGTTTACTACTAAAAACATATAATGTTATTAAATAAAATAACATTATTTTTTTATCCATTCAGCTTATGCCTAATTTTGACTTAAGCTCTAATCCTTTTTTATAACTCCATTGTGCCAAGACGCCCACTTGATTGGATGCACTTGACTTTCAAATCATCATGGATGACATTTGAGTTCATTTCCAATCATTGGGATCTTAGTTTCACTTTTAGTGCTTGATACATATGTTAATGTATAGTCCAGCAAATCTGTTCCAATTATCTTGGTGGATTAAAGGTTACCCTATATGCTAAAAAACCCTGTGCTTAATTAATACATGATGCAACTTTCTAGTTGGACTAGCAACCTGTACTAGTTTGCGATGACTAATACTCTAAGTCACTTATTCCATTTCTTTCAGTCAGAAGACTTTATTATGATCTGCTACAGTTTGATGTTTTCATTATCTTTGTTGCTACCAAAGATAATCGTCTAATAAATATTTTTTAGAATAATTTGTTGAATATATCCATGGTTGTTGAGGTAATTGAGTTTTGAGCATGGAACCTTCTCTTAATTTATTAAAATAACATAAATTTTGCCTTTCAAGTACAAGGACTAAAGACAGCTTCTAAATGCACAAAATTCTGTGCTAAAGCTCTTATTGTTCTACATGCTGCAGTTATGTTTTGATAATCAATACAGTGGAGAAAAAAAATCAAAAGAAAAAAAAACAGAGGATAAATAATTCACCAAACCTGGATATGCTCATGTTAAATCTAGTTTTGAGCTTATAATTTTCAGTTTTAAATCTTAATCTGCCTTTGATATCTATATTAAGTTGAGAAATTTATTGCTTTGTGGTAACTAGGTGGTTGACTATACTAATTTTATTTAATATGTATATATTTATCTTTTTTTGGGTTGTAATTTATTTTCTCTTACTTTATGCATTTATAGCCATTGCTTACTGTTGAATTTGCATGATAACTCTAATTAGGTGTTGGCTCAACAATTGGTGCTGGTGTATATATTCTTGTTCGAAAAGTGGCTAGAGAGCATGCGGGACCTGCTCTGTCATTTTCTTTTCTAATAGCTGGAATAGTTACTGCTTTTTTAGCCTTTTGTTATGCAAAGCTTGCAAGTTTGTGCCCTTCTGCTGGGAGTGCCTATCACTATTCATACACATCTAATTGGATAAGGGTAATTTTTGTTGCCTTTAATATTTAATGTCTAACATCTATATTTATTTGTGACCTATGTAGTACATTTCGTTTTCTCTTCTGAAATGGAAAAATCTGCTATTATTACTTATTATTTCTTTAAGTCAACTTTTATATGCCTGATGTTAGTGAATCTACAATATGATTTTGTAGTATTTCGTGGTTGATTGGTTGGGAATAATTGAGTGTTTAATTGTTAGGGCTACTGTTGCTCGTGAAATATCTCTAAATTTGGTCTCGTGCCTTTTCTCTTGCTTTCAATTATTTTTTCTATTGTTGTGTGGAATACTTGGTTGTATTAAACAATTTATTGATTTATTATATATAAGATTGAACTATATTCTACATTGCTTAAAATTTGTAATTTATAATATTTGGTTGATAATGAATGATAGCATGGAAACCAATTATTCCAATAGTCAAGCAGGGAGGAATCCATTTGAATAAAATTATAAATATTAAAAGAAAAGCTACAAATATTTT
Source organism: Bursera palmeri (assembly GCA_026225775.1). Lineage (NCBI taxonomy): Eukaryota > Viridiplantae > Streptophyta > Magnoliopsida > Sapindales > Burseraceae > Bursera > Bursera palmeri. Next base: position 15,505 of record JANKKB010001475.1, read on the forward strand.
AAAAAAAATTCTGTAAAAAGTTATTGACAGCATTTAAAAACCGTTGTAAAAAGTTATTCACAGCGTTTAAAAAAAGCCCTGTAAAAAGTTATTCATAGCGTTTAAAAAATGCCACAAAAAACGTTGTAATTTGTCGAACCTTGTTTATAGTGTCGCCACCCACAACGTTTGAAAAAACGTTGTAAAAGGTTATTTACAGCATTTTTTAAACGCTGTAAATAACCAAAATTTTTGTAGTGTAGGGAATGTAGATGAGCAAGGGTTGAAGGCTTTGAGTAAACATGACTTGCTTGGTGATGAGAAGCTGGATTTATGTGAGCATTGCATCTTAGGGAAGTAAACTCGAGTGAGATTTGATACAGCTGAGCATACGACTGCAGGTATAGTTGACTACATCCATACGGATGTGTGGGGGCCTTTTAGGGTGGTTTCCAAAGGAGGCTTCAGGTGGTTTGTCAGTTTTATTGATGACTTCAGTTGAAGGGTATGGATTTACACCATGAAGAAAAAGAATGAAGTCACCAATATCTTTAAACAGCGGAGGACGATGATAGATAAGTAGACTGACAGGGTTATCAAAGTGGTGAGATTCGACAACGGTGGGGAATAGACCAAAGACCCCTTGAAAGTATATTGTTAGGAGTATGGTATTCGCCGGTATTTCACAATTAAAGGGACACCAAAACAAAATGGTGTAGCGGAAAGGATGAACTACACACTACTTAAGAGGGCATAGTGCATGTTGTCTAATGCTGGATTAGGCAAGATATGGTGGGCTGAAGTTGTATCAATGGTATGTTACCTCATAAATCGGTCTCCATCATCAGCTATTGGTTTCAAGACGCCCATAAAGGTATGGTATGGTATTCCTACAGATTATTCACATTTAAAAGTTTTTGGATGTCTTGCTTATTTTCATGTTAAAGAAGATAAGATAGGGGTTAGAGCTAGGAAGGGTATTTTTTTAGGCTATTCATAAACAATCAAAGGGTATAGGATTTGGTACCCTAAAATGGGGAAATAGGTAATTTATAGGGATGTTAAGTTCCATGAGGAAGTATTATTACAGAGGGTTTTGTCGATGTGGTAACCCGAATTTTCGGAAACAGTGATTCAGGGGTGTTAGTGAAAGATTTCAAAGTTAAAAATCGTAATACGACGTAATTGTGACGTATACGGGATGACATGGACGTGATAACGTCGTGTGTATGAGTATTTATAGGTTTTTGGGAGTTTTCAAAAAAAAGGGACTACAATGTAATTTTTACAAGTTCTTAGATTTTTCGCTTTAGTACCTGTTTTATGGATTTTCAGGGCCATGTGAGTGGAATATAGATGAAAATGAGTTTATATTTAGATTCCGGGGTTTCGGGATGATTTCGTGAAATTCAGAAAGGTTTAAAAAATTATAGAAAACCCCCTGGACCCCAAAAACTATATANGCTTTAGTACCTGTTTTATGGATTTTCAGGGCCATGTGAGTGGAATATAGATGAAAATGAGTTTATATTTAGATTCCGGTGTTTCGGGATGATTTCGTGAAATTCAGAAAGGTTTAAAAAATTATAGAAAACCCCCTGGACCCCAAAAACTATATAAACTGCAAAGAAGGCCAGCAGTTACAGAAAACTGTAGAGACACCCCCATTCACCGGAGAAGACGCACTCACTGCCGTCTCCGGTGATGCTTCTAATTTTTGGCTAGTCAACCGCTACGACCGGTGGCGATGAAATCGTCTCGGTCGCCTGAGCACGGTGGCGGTGGCCGTTTCCCCGTTCAGTCCTGCAAAAGTCATAGATCGGGCCCAAACAGTCTGCCTGCTTCAACGGTTACCTACCGATTCTGGCGTCGCCAACCCCCTACACCGTTGGCGACGGCTTCGTCTCGACGTGAGGAGTCCGGACTTGGTCTCTGATCGGCCGTCCGAGGCCTGGATCACCGGCAATGAGCCCCGATAGGTGGTTGCCGTCGCCGATGGTCGGGACAAGTCTCCCTCGTCGAGACGATCACGGTGGTACCTTCCGTTAGTCGTTCTCGATCGTCGATCATGTTTTTCGGTAACAAACCGTGAAACACGGTTGAGGTGACAAATTCGTCAGCCCCCTCACCGTGTTGACTTGGCAGTTACACCCCCATGGCACCCCCCTTGGGTTTTGGATGTTGGCAGTTCACCCCCTACCACGTGTGACAACGTATGGACCCCCAAGGGTTTTCAGGTTAGCAATATCACCCCCACTTGGTTGTTTTAGTATAATTTATAAATTTACGGTAACGCCCCTGATATGTAAAATATTCATTTAACCCCCGGTTCCCGGTTTTGCATGATTAACTTCACGACTTTGAGGACTCATCCGAAATCACTAGAATGCATGGATTTGCGATACAGATGAGGAATAGAGAGAGAATAAGGTCCGGAAGCTATGGTTCGGATATCGAGGTAGGGGTTTCTACGATACTTTTCTGTAATATTTTAACATGCATGTGAACTTATTTTATTATTTTGGCTTAGGGAATAGAGATTGTGTGTGATGAACGAGTAGGTATATTAGATGATTAGATAGATCGGGACGTTACGGATGCGTATATGATTTTACGAAAATGTTCAGTAAGGTAGAAAATTGGGCAGACACATATGATTGTGTCACCGGATAGTGCATGCGAACATAATTAAAGATGAGGGATATCACATATGACCATACGTGAGGTTACGACTAGAGTTTAGGGATACGTAAGTGCCGGTATGATATGGAATGGACAATATGCGAGTGATACTCGTATGTCCACGGGTTATGGAACGGATGAGATGGGTGGTCTGAGGATCGGATATATGGAATGTGAGACATGGTACATGGGTGTACATGTGTTATGAGATGTACATGCTACGGGAACATGGTACTCGCGTATTGTGGGACAAATGAGACATGAGGGGTGTCTGAGAACGTGTCCGTAAGTAATGGGACTTATGGGACACGGGTAGTATGTGAATATACGTCATGGGATAAGTGAGCTGTACGTGAGTGAGACTGTATGGGCTAGTGGTAGTCATTGAACGGTCTTAGGACCGGATGATATATACATGGTAGCGTGACCGAGATGGGCTCAGTACGGGTTATAGATGTGTAGTAGGGAGTTTATAGCATGGAATTGGTATCGGTATGTGGGTGTACAATGATGGATGTACACTTCAGGTTTGACGGGTGTATTGATTATACGAGTRGACCTCAGATTGATTGTGAAGTACCCGAAGTGAGTRCGGAACTCAAGTAGATGTGTCGCATGTTTAGCGACTGTTGCGATTGAGAGCGAAAAATGTATGATAGTGTTATTAGTGTGTACGAGAGGTAGGGTTTGACTAGGTTTATTTGTGTGAATGTGTGATGCATGCATGTATGTAAAATATTATAAAACTGTATAGTATTAGGAATTCCTACTGGGTTGTGTTGCTCATCCTTTCCTCTACAGGTACCCGAGGTTAGGAGTCTAACGGAGATGGTCCGGAGCTCACGTAGAGGATCTCGGACAGTCATAGGTATGTTTGGGTAGTCAGAGTGAGTCGTTTTCTATGTATTATTTAAAGAAAAATATTTTGTAACCCATATTTTCAGTATAAATGTTTTATTAAAATCGTTTTATTTACGATTTATTCATTTTACTTTATTTATTTACATAATGGCCCTCAGAATTCTTGTATAAGGGGTTCTGGGTCACCGCAGTCGAGCTCTAGTTATAGTGATGAGAATTCTAGTCATGGTGATGAGAGTTCTAGTCATAGGAATGATAGAATTGGGGACATAACAAAGATTGAGCCAGATTCTATTGTAGAGGAGGCTCTTAAGGAGGAATCTAATGAACAGTAAAGGCAGGAGCAGTAGGTTCCTCAGTCGTCTTTGATAGCACAAAGAGAACTTTAGATTATTAGAGCACCTATTAGATATGGATTTGAAGATATGACAACCTATGTATTTTCTGTCAATCAGGGGTATGAGAATGCACCTACTACATATAAACAAGCTTGTAAAAGCGTGCATATGGATGAGTGGAAGGTGGCTATGGATGAGGAGATGGAGTCTCTTCATAAGAATCATACATGGGAGTTGGTGACACTTCTAAATGGAAAGAAGGCCATAGGTTGTAAATAACTGTATACTTTGAAAGACGACATTTCGGATTCCAAAGAAAAATCAATTGGTGTAAGATTCAAGGAAAGATTGGTCACTAAAGGATTTGCACAAATTGAAGGTGTGGATTACAATGAAGTTTTCTCCCCTGTGATTAAGTACACTTCAATCCGTATCCTTTTAGCTATGGTGGCACAGTTTGACATGGAGCTCGAGCAACTAGATGTCAAGAACACTTTCTTGCATGGAGATTTGGAAGAGGAGATTTACATGATTCAGCCGGATGGATTTGCTATTGTTAGGCAAGAGGATAAGTATGTAAACCTAGAAAGTCATTGTATGAATTGAAGCAAGTTTCACGATAGTGGTACTTAAAGTTAGATACTTTTATGTTGGAGCTAAAATTCACATGTAGTGAGTATGATGATTGTGTGTATTTCAAAAAGTTAGATGATAGTTCTTTTATCTATTTATTGCTTTACGTTGATGATATATATTGATTGCTGCTAAGAACATAGATTGAGATAAAGCTGCTAAGATTAAGTTAAGCAAGAAGTTTGAGATGAAAGACTTGGGTCCAGCAAAGAAGATACTAGGGATGGAGATAGTAAGAGATAGAAAGCTTGAAAGATTGTCTTTATCATAAGGGCAATATCTTGAGAAGATAGTTACTAGATTTAATATGGATAGAGCTAAACTAGTTAGTACTCCATTGGCTTCTCATTTCAAGCTTTCAGGATTAGATTCACTTGCTTCTGCAGCAGAGAAGGAATACATGTCAAAAGTTCCTTACGCTAGTGTAGTTGGTAGCTTGATGTATGTCATGGTTTGCACTCGTCCTGATATTACGCATGCAGTGAGTTTGGTTAGCCGATATATTGCTAATCCAGGTAAGACACACTGACAGGCGGTCAAGTGGATCTTAAGGTATCTTCGAGGTACATTAGATGTTGGTTTGATTTATGAGAAGTCGTCACAATTTGCTGCAAAAGGGTTTGTTGACTAAGACTATACTGGTGATTTGGACAAGCGTTGATCTACAACAGGTTATTGTTTTATATTGACAGGGGGTCCTATATCTTAGAGTTTCATGTTACAGTTGTAGTTGCCTTATCAACAATAAAGGCAGAATATATGACAGTGACAGAGGCAATGAAAGAGGCTTTATGGCTTCGAGGTTTGGTTCGTGACGTGGTTGTAACTCAAAAGGTTATTACAGTTCTTTGTGATAGTCAGAGTGCTATCCATTTGGCTAAGAATCAAGTTCATCATGCAAGGACTAAGCATATTGATGTCAAGTTTCACTTTATCAGAGATATCATCGAGGATGGTATGGTAATCCTGAAGAAAGTGGATACTAAGGAGAACACAGCTGATATGATGACGAAGGTGGTACCATTAGTCAAGTTGGAGTATTGTCCCAACTTGATTAAACTCTCTCATTGTTGATACCACATCAGGGTGGAGGGCGACGACAACAACAATCAAATGCATCTTGGTAGTTTCAGTTCGAGGTGGAGAAATTGATTACCAAGGTGGAGATTGTGAAATTATGGCAATCAATTAGAGTTAGGAAAGGAATTTGCTACAGAATCTTAGTTATATCCTATTTACCCTTTTAGGCAAGTAAAAGGAATCATAGTTAGATCCTATTTACAAATAGAAAAAGACTTTAATTAAATATTTAATTAAAGAAATATTTGTTCAACTAGGAAAGGGGAGTATAAAGAGATTATGATTTCTATATAGTGTAAGAAACCTACATTGCTTAGGAAAGCAATAGAAGGGAGCCTATGAACACTATATAAAGAGAGCCTAGTTCTCTAGTTGAGAGCATTCTATTTTTCTGAGAGTTTAGAGGTTTCTCCATAGCAATCTAATTGAGAGAAACATAGAAGTGAGATTAGATCAATCCTTCAGGAATTATTCTAATAAATTAGAATTGAGAGATCAGTTTGTTCTCAAGATATTTTTGTAATCTTCTTTTGGGATTTTTCTTATACAGATTATTTGTCGTTGTCCCGTGCACGTAGGTATATTGCTGAACCACTTAAAATATTTGGTCTTGCTATTATTGCTGTGATTGATTATTTTGGCCTACAATTACCAATTTCGATCGGGATAGTTATTTGGGTTGTTCGTAGATTGTACTTAGTATTTTCTAGATTAGATTAATCGAAGTTTATCTTATCGGTGTTAACCCGGGATTATACAACAAACTTGCCGTAAGTGCAGGTGGCAAATGTTTAGTAGCTGATGTATTCATCCGAAAGAGCTTTGAAGGCATTATAGTACTGAATGATGGATGAATTGAATTGACTTATGCAACTTAGGGACTTATTCAAGTGAAAGACTCTTGGACCATCACTGCTTATGTATCTTTTTCTTTAATCATTGCACATATCAACAATAAAAAGAACATAGAGCATGTTGCTTCTAATTTCTTTTACAATGGACTTTATTAGCCAAGAGTGCACCAAATTGTTAGCTTGAAGTCATGCTGTGTGAGTTATGGAAGGTGTGGTTAGAGGTTCCTTGATGGTGCCATCAATGGAGGCTATTTTGTTTTTAACAGTTAAGGTAACGATAATAGCTTTACTCTAAACCACATAATCCTCTCTATTGAAAATCTCAAAAACTAGAATGGCTCCAGAATTGTCACTTGGGTGTAAGTATTGAGAACTTGAAAAGTCAATAGAGGGGTTAATAATGATACCGTTTAAGGCCATATCAAAGAATTGAGAGCAATGTATAATCAAGAAAAGTGTTTGTTTCAAGAGTGGTGTTTAAGCAAGGGTTGATTAACAGAGATTGATTCACGAATTGAGAGACTTCAAGAATAGTGTTTAAGTAAGAATAGTGTGTATCTCAAGAATAGTGTTTAATCAAGAATCAATTGATAGAAATTAGTTCAAGAATTGCAGGATTTCAAGAATAGTAATCAAGAATCAAATCAAGGACAATGTTTCAAATCAAGAACCTAAGAGCAGATTAAGCACCAACTGATGAGGTTAAATCAAGAATTATGAAAGATTCAATTAAGAAGCAGCAAGCACATATCAAAATATCAAGAATAATTGAAGATTAATCACTAGGTAGAAAAGATTAATCAAGAAAAGGAAGTGAAAATGACCAGAGGTAAGTTCTCTCATAAGTCCAAGATTGATCAAATTCAGGAAAGAAGATCACCGACTGTAAAATTAGGGATTTGAAGAGAGAATGCAAGAGGTGAGGATCGATTCGAGAAAGAATCATTTGAAAGTAGAGATAAGTTGAGTGGAAAGCTGCAGGGCTAATTTGAGTAGCAAAAGACTGTCAGAATCAAGCAAACTTGGATTGGATGATAGAAGGTACGGAAGCTTAGGTGGTTAGCTATGATACCATGTTGAGATTTCGATCAAGTGAATCAAGTTGAGTGGAAAGTAGCAAGGTTAGTAAAGTGCACAGTGAGTTTTATGTTTTATTGAATAATCGAGTATTACATTACTAGCATGCTTATATACTATCTCAACAGTAGGAAAAATACTCACAACTAAAAAAATTGAATTCATAATTGATTTAACTAACTCTTTAACTATTTCTCAACTAACTCAACTAGACAATACTCTTAACATATTCTCCATCACAAACCTTAAAAGGTTTTGGTTATGAAGTTGAAATCCAGAATTTGTAGAATGCCTAACTGACATGTCTATCTCGTATTTCTCACATGATAAATGAAGGGAGAAATTACAATAACCCCTCAATTAGATTTTAAGAAACATTTAACCCCACATTTTTATTAAACTAATATTTACCTCCCAAATATTTGGGGGATAAGTATTAATTTTTTAAGGTTTTTTGGGGGTAAATGTTAGTTTAATAAAAATATGAGGATAAATATTTTTTTGAAATCTATTTGGGGTAGGGGTGGGCACGGGTCGGGTCGGGTCGGGTTTGGCCCAACCCGAGAAAAACCCGAACCCGATCGGGTCAAGCAAAAGGAACCCGAAATCGGGTCTTGGAAAAATTGAACCCGTCGGGTTCGGGTTGGTCGGGTTTTTTCGGGTTCGGGTCGGGTTGGTCGGGTTATGAAAT
>JANKKB010001477.1:0-12275 GCA_026225775.1 Bursera palmeri
AGTATGCTTGTGTATATATATGTGCATTCATATTGAAATAAAAATATAGAAAATATTGGTGAAATTCTAAAACAGTAGTTATGTCTATCATCTTATGATTTTATAGTTTTAAGAACAATTCAGTCTTAAATTGGTGCTAGAACTGGTAGTTAACATGTTTCAGTGCTGTGTTTCATTTGGATTGTAAGAAGTGCTGGCCATGCTAGAACTTGTGTGCACGTATGCTCTTTGTCTTTTTAGCTTCCTGATGTTATCTGCTTATGGATATGATGTGCATTAGTCACTTTATATGTAAATTTCATTTGCGTTGAGAGTTTAGTCTATCTTGGGATGCTTTACTTCAGTTTCCGGGTTGCAGATTAAACTTGGCAAAAGCAGGATGACTGGAGCTGGGGATGTTTGGGACATTGCAGATTTGCAAGGTCAGACCGGTTCCAACTTTTTGGCTTGCCATTTGGGTGGGCTGGATTCAGTGATCTATATGTGTGATTGTCTGGCAGAGAGATGTAAGGTTGTAGGAATGAAAGTCATATCTGTTGGATGGAGAGGCTTGCTCAGAGTCTCGTTATTCAAACATCCCTTCAGAGTTGTTTCTTTTTTCATTTTTCAAGTTTGGTATATGGGATGTTAAAGAGGCCAAAAAGGTGCTTTTAGAACATTGGAGTGATATTTTTTGAGCACGTGGATATGAAAGATTAGACCTGAACTAGAAGAAGATGGTAGCTGTGAACTGGCCCTTCTGCTGTCTCATATTACTTGAAGGGTTTGTTGTAAGATGCGAGACCAATGTAAGGAGAGGTAGAGAGTAAACATGTTCCAACCACAATTAGATGGCAATCTGCTTTTCTGTATTGAAGGATATGGTGCAGAGGCATACGTAGCATGACTTTTGCATTGTAAAATTGATCGTGGAAAGGGAGATTACATGCAACCATTTGAACTGATTGATTGGACTGATTTACAGAAAGAGATGTGGCCTCTCTACTATTTGATTGAGCTGTATTCTCATCTGACAGCTAAATGATTAGGAATTGCTGCCCTTGAATTTTTGTGCCTAATGAAGAGTGTAGGTATAGGCGAGGAGTTGAAGGTCAAAGCAGTTTTTTTGCATATTAAAGACTGTAGTCAGCATTCTTCTCCTTGGTGCTTCTTACTACTAGTTTTTTGCTTGTGTCTTCCCATTTACTGTTAGAATATTACAGTAAAGATATATTTGTCAGATTTTACTAGAAAAGCGTGATATTGATGAGTCCTGCAGAGGAAAATATCCTTTGGTGAAAGAGACATTCTAAGTGATAGGCAGAGTTGATCAGGCATGGCTTAATTTTGATCTAGTTGCATTAGCTGGTTTTGGTGGTCCGAAAATCTTGGTCATCTCGATTGTGCAAATATTTTTGTTGCTGGTGGTCAGGCATGGCTTAATTTTGATCTTAGCTGCATTGTCTTCAATTGAAAGAGATGTTCTATAATACATCATTTTTGGCAACATCAGAAGTTTGAGGTCAACAAAATTTCTAGTTGAGGTCCATCTGTCAAAGCTGTCAAGGGTGTGAGGCCATCTACTTATTCAATAAATGTTGGGTAGTTCTTTTATTGGAGATCTGAAAAGTTTGCTTTATTTTTTTCCCCTCCTTCACCGAACCATGTCATGTACATTGTTGGGCCTTTACAATAATATAAGTGTAGATTATTGAAAGAAGAGGTGGCTAATATTAAAACATGGACCAACCGAATTTTGAGGACCCTTGTCAAAAAGTTGGATGCCTGTATTGTTCTTGTATTTGTAGATGTTTATTGGTATCCTCGTTCACAGTATCATGATGATGGCCATAGATTCGTATATTCTAAATACATGATCATGTTTAGCTAGAATGTGCATTATTACTTGATATTGCTAAATCCACAGTTCATTATTTAATGTAGATGGTGTAATTGATTGCTGATTTACAGTGTCCATGTGTCATAGTCAATAAAGAAGGGTTAAAGTTTTGTAGATACGTTATGCATCTAAAGAACTCTTGGAATGCCTAATCTCACATTAATTTAAATTTGGCAGTTTGACTCTTATAATAAGCTAATGCTGGCCATGGAGATATTAAGTTTATTGCTAAATATCGTTCTTCTTATTGAATCAATGCTTGCACTGATTTTGGGTCTTGTTTTTTCTTGACTAAGCCTGGTTCTTTTGATACTTCCACATCACCCTAAAAATAAAAGCACATAGAATCTACTGCAAGTTGTGTATGGCTGATATTAGTAACTGGAGCAACATGATAAATTTAACCTGTTACTGTCACTCTCCTAAATAGTTATTTTTTCCACCGTTTAGGTGTAAAATGGGGTGTAATTGAACCCCAAGGGTCCGGTAAAGACCCTTGGTTTCAATCACGAGTTGAAGGGTTCAAATTTTTTAGGACCACCTGCTTGGGGTATTATTTTATCTTACAAAATTTCTTTCTACCAAGGTTATAAGGTCTGTTGAGTATCCCCAAGTTGAAAATTCGATGCATGAGAAAATCATTGATGGATGTCTGAGATTTTGAGGCCTCAACGGATGTGCAGTGGATATCTAACCTCCCTTTTCTTGGTTAATTTTTAAATTAGGTAGTTAATTTAAATTCTTCCTTTGAACTCTCGGTTTTACAGAGGTCTATCCCTCAACAATTTTGACCAACTCTGCATGCGACAATGTTAACGAAGGACAATGGGAGCTAATGGTCTAGAACGATGAGTAAATTAGATGAGTTGTTGATGTTTAATTGAGTTTAGAATCATCAGTTTCTAGCCTACCATCTACTGTGAAAGCCTTGTCTTTTAAGTTGGCTGGAAAGATTGCTATTTTTTAGGGTGCTGAAGTGGTAGGGCTTCCCTATTACGAACTTGCTAATAATATAGACATGTGACTAGAAATTAATTGTTATGAAAAAATTTTCTTCTGTGCTTCCTGCATTACTTGGATTTCTTTCGAGTGTTTTTGAAGATGGTTTCCTTGAGAAATTAGAAGCCAACTGCAGCTCATAGTGGTGCAACCATCTTATCTAGGTTACTTACTGCTGAGCATCTTGTCGTCTCATAAAAAAATTTAGCTGGTTTGTGTTCATACTAAATACCCTTTCAGTTCTATGTGCAAATGGAGGGTGGTGTAATGAGTAACTGTTGAGAATCATCATTTCTGTAGTTCATCTTTTAACGGTTGATTGTTGCAAGAATTATGACTAGTTGGGTGCTTGCCTCCATTTAAATATTCTCATGATGATTAATGATGTCTTCATATGGATGCACTAGTTACAGCAATGTTAATAATCTCTTTCCTTTTTCTTTATTTTGGTCTTTTGTTTCTTTTTGGACTTGAGTCAAATTTATATGGAAGTGTTTTTATAGAGAAATTTGAAGCCAAGTACTACTCTTTATTGTGAAACCACCTCATTCATCATGTACATCTTTAAGAGTGATGGTCATGATTGATGGAATTTCAGTTTTGTAGTTCATCTTTCTACATGTGGTTGCCAAAAGTGTTATGACCACTTGGTGCTTCTATCAATTTAACCATTTTTCCTATGTGAATGATTTCTGTTATAGACACACCAATAGCTGGGCCGGGACCTTTTTAAAATGATGTTTTTGATTAATTTTCTCTTATTAGTTCATTTACCATCTTTTTTGACTTGATTCGCTTTACCTGGAAGTTGTATCATAAAGAAAACAAGTCAATTCCTGCTTGTTAATTGTTATGCTCATTAATGCGTATGTGTGGAATGATGTAATGGTCCCATATTGGTTATGAAGCGTTATGGAAGTGTATGTTTGGTGATTTTAGTAAAATTTCACACTTAATTTCTTTTCTTTTTTAAATTCTTATTGAATTTGAGATTTGCTTTTTCTTTATAACTATTTATTGAAGTTTTACTAAAATTAATTTCCATATCAGGTGCAAGAAGTATCCATCAATGGAATTGAGGGGTCTTTTTCAGTATCTTGTGAATCAGTTAAAAAAGGGGCAAGGGATTGAGCTTTTATTGATGCAGGTGTTATTTAGTTCCAATGGTTATGCCACTCATCATTCATAATTATGTTTAAAGCTTAGCAGTTATGTTCTGAATTTTATGATTAAATCAGGAACTTATTCAACAAATGGCAAATGTCCAATACACGGAGAACCTGACTGAGGAACAGTTGGATGCCATGGCAGGCAGTGAGACACTTCGGTATCAGGCTACTTCATTTGGAGTAACTAAGAATAACAAGGTTTTGTGGGATTTTTGTTCTTAAATTTAGTTATTAAAGTTTTCAAAGGAGCTAAATTGATGTTTATGTGTTTGAGTATAGCATTGTAAGTCTGATTGTTAGATGGTAGGATTTAGGAAACACTTGCAAAATTATTGATATTTGTGATCTTGGCTTTGAATTGGATCTTAAGCAGATTCAAGTTTGACTTTATCTTGTGGACTGCTTGATCTCCTTTATATAGCATTTTCTCTATTACAACTTTTAGTTTCTTATTTAAAAAAAAAAAAAAAGAAAAAAAAGAAGGAAAAAAGAAGAGATGATCTGAAGTAAATTTGAATCTTAAATATGAATTTCTTGGCATAGAAACCAAGACAAAGTCTACAACGTTATTGCTAGGATTCTATGGTAATAGATGGTGTGTTATATTATAGTTAAATTAACTATTTAGTTTTCTACTGTTAAAATTAATTTGTTTGGACAATAAGTGTCTATACAAGTTACTTAATTTAGAAAACGAGAAAGAAAAAAGGAAATGAAGTTGGATTCTGTTATCTAAGAATTATAGGCGTGGTGGGGAGATAGAAAATTTGAACAACATAAGCCAAATGATTTAGTTTAATCAATCTATCTACTTAATTTAGAAAATGGAAAAAAAAAAGGGCATTGAAGCAGGATTCTGTGATCTAAGAATTATAGGCATGGTGGGAATTAGAAAGTTTGAACAACATAAGTTAAATGATTTAATTTATCAATCTAGGTTTGGTAACAGATGGAGAAGGTCGGGAAAAGGTTGTTTATGTTTATCTTCTTTTTATTGTTATTTTTTATCTTTAATTGATGGAAGGTCTAGGGGATACCTCGAACCTAGAAGAGGACTTAGGCAAGGAGATACTTTATCTCAATTTTTATTTATCTTTGTTGTTGATGGCCTAAGTAGGTTAATTTAATGGAAAAGGCAGTGGAGATGGGTTTGTTTAATGAATTAGAGGTGGGAAGATACTTCTTGTTGGTGTCTCATTTATGATTTGTGGATGGAACTTTAATTTTTTGAAAAATTAATGAGAGACCTTTTATGTGAGAGTTTGAAGGAGAGAAAAGTGCATTTAGTTAACCGGAATCTTCTATGAAGGCCTAAATAAAAAGGTGGCTTGGGGCTTGGCAATTGAATAAAAGAAACAGTTTTCCTCTTCAGGAAAATGGCTTTGGAGATTCCCTTTAGAAAGTAATTCTCTTCAGTGTGAAGTTGTTAGCAGTATTCATGGATTCAGTGACAATGGTTGGAATTCTATTTGATTGTAAGTTCTTCAAGATGTCCCTGGAAGGCTATTTCTCAACTTTTTCTTCTATTTTCTAATCATTTAAAGAATGTGGTGGATAGTGGTGATATGTTCCAATTTTGGGAGGATTGTTGGGGATGCACCTCTTTGTTCATTATTCCTGGGAATTTTTTTATTTTTTTCTCTAGTGCTCACAGTGTCTCCAGTCGGAGTAGAAAGTTTTCTATAATGTTGATATTTTTAGAAATTTAGAGGATGAGGAAGCTTCTGAGTGTCATTGAATGTTGGATGAAGGAGAAAAGACAGATCATTTGGAGGGTGTTTATTTTGGTTTTGATTTGTGTTATTTGGATAGAAAGAAACAAAAGAATTTTTTAAGGAGCTAAGGCTGAAGACTTGGAGACTCTTTTGGATAGAATTATGACCTTTCTTCGTTACTAGCAATTTGAAGGGATTCCCTTTTCCTTTATTCAAAGGGATTGGCCAGCTGTTTTGTCTTAGTTGTTATTATATTTAGGTGTTCTTTGTGCTGCCTTGGGTGTTCTTGTTTTTGTTGTTTAATGGGGTTTACTGTATTATTATTATTATTATTATTTTTTCGTTGGACTCCAGGTTCTCTTCTTTGTAATTTTGTTTTCTTTTCAAAAAATATCTATTGTATCTTATAAAGAAAACATGTTAGATTGAAGCTTGAATCTTTAGTAGCTCTTCTTGCAAATCTTTCTTCAATTAGCTTGTTGATGATTATTTTTGGGAGCATTTTAAACCTTTAGTGTTGATATGGAATCTAATTTCTTTTGTAAAGATCAGTTTCTTTCTTGGATGAGTGCACTTGGAAAGGTTCACATTTGATATCGTTCAAAAAAATTTCAGGGAGTTTCTTGTCTCATAACCGATGTGTTTAGTGTAGGATGTGGAATATATTGATAGCTTATTCCTTCATTGTTGACTTATTCTAAAAATCCAGTTCAAGATTTTCTTTGAAGCTAAATTAGCTTGGATAATTCCAAAACCCTGTGTTGCTTTGTGTTTCGAACATGTCGCTTTTGGAGAGTAAGCTTTGGTTCTATGGACATGTTGTCTTTTGGCTACTTTCTAGGTACATGGTGTGAGGAAAAGAGAATTTTATAAAATTCTTTAGAAGATGATGTTAATATGTATGACGGTTCATGTGCTTGCTTCTTTGTGAAGTTGGTTGCAAAATAGTTTTAAGGGCCTTCTTTTTTCCTTATTCAAAAGGATCAGGAAGCTGTTGTCCTATTATTGTCCTTGCTTGAATCTATGTTTTTGAATTCTCTGTTTCATTTGTCTGGTTGTGGACGTCTGGTCTGTTCATTCTTAGTTGATCTGTTATCTTGTCCATAAAAAGGAAAAAAAAAAAAAAGCTGAGTTGATATGTGTAGTTTCTTCCATGAAGAACTCATTGAATGTTTTTCTCAAGCTTAATTATGAAACTATTCTTATTCATTTGGGATGACATGATGTTTGAACAGTGGTTAATTATTATGATTGCAAAATATCCCTTTGGGTGTTTGGAACCAGAACTGTTTATATATGATAAATTAAGTGTATATGTGGGTTTATAATTATTATTTTTTTGTGCACATTCTGTTTCCAACCATGTGATGCTTATTGAGATGATTTCAGTAAAATTTGCAGTTATGGAAATTTCCTTATTGGAATATGTGTGAACTATACTGTTTTCCTTATAAGGTGTGTGTGTATTATCTTTTATGCCTTTTTTTTTTAATCTTCTTCCCTTTAACAAATATGTGCAGTGTTAATGAACGATGGAATGCTGATTTTTTTTTCTGCTATGCATAGTCAAAATATTGAGAGCTGATATCAAAATCTTCCTATTGATTACTGTCAAACACTCAAACTAAATTTTAAGACTTTAACGTCTTTCTTTGCAGGCATTGATCAAATCAACCAATAGACTAAAAGACTCATTGCTTCCGAAGGATGAACCAAAGTTGGCAATCCCTCTTTTGTTGCTTATTGCTCAACATCGTTCTGTGTAAGTATTCAGTTTTGTTCATTATATTACTACATGATTTAACAAAACATTATTTTTTTTTATGTAAAGAGAGTGAAAGGGTCTAGTAAATGATTTGTGAAGATGATTTATTGTTATGCATCAGCAAATTGGTTGTCAGCTGTTACTGTACCCAGACCACCCGAATATTTTCAGACTCTCTTGGTTCTTAATTGGGCATGTCTTTCTATCATACACAAAAGTTCTTATAACACTCGCATCATCCTGCAAAGACGCACATACTTTGTCCTTGTATGCGTAATATATACACATTGTAGGGTATGAATATCAGTATGTTTATTTTTGTATATGCATAAGCATACTTCCATTGTCTTTGTTATGTATGTAAATATGGCACTTTGTCTTGACTTTGGCATTTGGGTTGAAGATGATCGGATGCGGGTTTGAATTGTTTTCTTGTATGAATGCTTGTAAAGACAGAATATTATGGGTTTGTTTTTTTTCTTTTTTTTTTTAATTCAGGTCTTTTGTCATTTTATTTGCCATATAATACATTTTGTTGGACAACGCCAATTCAAAGGCTTTAGCTATCAAATGTTAGTTCACATAGAATAAATAGCCATTATGAAATTTTATAATCAACTAAGAATTGGGGGTTCAAATCCCCCTTAGCGCCTAGTAACCTATTTTGGATGTTATATTCAACAAAAATTTTTCTTAGTGCAAATTTTGTAGGGTAGTTCCAATTATAGAACTAAGTAAACTCATTATAAAGGTTGTGAGATATTAGGATATGAAGTGAAAATTATTTTTAGCCAATGTCATATAAACTAGCATAATAAAATGGGCCTTGTTGCACATCAACTATAAACAAATCTAAACGGGATAACTAGAAGTTAGAAACGAAAGTTGGTTCTCATATCATGTTAAAAAAATCCAAGATGAAAGCGTAAGCTATGAGTGGATAAGTAGCTGTGTCAAACATAATATTCAATTAGTGAGGATTTTATACGTATAGTTAAGACCTCAATGGGAGGAAATAGATGATGCCCTGTGCTTTCTCTTTTCTGTTTATAGAATTTGTGCCATGGCATGTTCATATTGTGTCAATTTTATTTTTGATCCTCATTCCATAACTCCATGCAATGTAATTTTTCAACACGAGAGAAATAGGAATTATGTTGAAGCACATATATTGATTGCTATGTATCTTCTGCTAGGGTTTGAGATGGCCAGTCACTCATGCTTTTGAATCTATATATATATATATATATATATAAATTGTTTTTATTTATTTATTTTTTGTATTTGGTATAGACTATTTTTTGGTGGGTCTTTGTTATACTATAATTAGGTTCGGCTTTCTTGTACTGCCTTAAGTTGATTGCTGTTATAATTTGACTAATTTTGAGTTGCTAAGTTATTGGGAATATTATCTGTTCTGACTATATAATTTCCTTCAGGGTTGTTATAAATGCAGATGCACCGTACATAAAAATGGTTAGTGAACAGTTTGATAGATGTCATGGAACTCTTCTTCAGTATGTGGAATTCCTTTGCAGTGCTGTGACACCAGCTAGTGCTTACACTCAGCTGGTCCCCTCACTTAATGAACTTGTACACCTGTACCACCTTGATCCTGAGGTATGTCTCCTCTCTGTGGATGTGGTAAGCCTTAAAGATATTATATGTATTCTAATCTAGTTTTGTCTAGGTAGTTTGAATGATGACTTTTGATAGGTTTTTTTCCTTAATCTCTGCTTAAAATTTTTTGTACTACTTTTACTGGAAGAGTTTTCATGAATTAGTTATTGTAACGCAACATCCTTTGACTCTGTCATTTTTTTATTTTCATGTAGGTTGCTTTCTTAATTTATCGCCCGGTAATGAGGCTCTTTAAGTGCCAAGGGAGTTCTGATGTGTTCTGGCCTTTGGATGACAATGAAGCTTCCAATATTACCACTGCAAATTTGGAGTCCAAACCAACAGAAGATTCTGGAAAAATCATTCTGGATCTGGGCTCACAGAAGCCTATTACGTAATAATTCTAGTCTTTAATTTATTCTTTTTTCTTTTTAAAGTTGATTGCATTGTTGCATTAGTCTGTGCATAACTTGTAAACTTTTATCACTGCAGTATGAAAGGGGAAAAGGAGAAAATTACCATGCACATTTTTAACCCAAGCCTTACATCCAATTTATTCTTGTTTCATTAATGATACATTTGTATCAATATATGCAGGTGGTCTCATCTTCTTGACACTGTTAAAACTATGTTGCCATCAAAAGCCTGGAATAGCCTTTCTCCTGATCTCTATGCAACTTTCTGGGGGCTTACACTCTATGATCTTTATGTTCCTAGAAATCGCTACGAGTCTGAAATTGCCAAGCAGCATGCTGCACTTAAAGCTCTAGAAGAGCTTTCTGATAATTCAAGTTCGGCAATAACAAAAAGGAAAAAGGACAAGGAAAGAATTCAAGAGTCTTTAGATCGTCTGACCAATGAACTCCAGAAGCATGAAGAAAATGTTGCATCAGTTCGACGGCGGCTTTCTCGGGAAAAGGACAAATGGTTGAGTTCCTGCCCTGATACTCTGAAGATCAACATGGAGTTCCTTCAACGTTGTATTTTTCCTCGCTGCACTTTCAGTATGCCAGATGCTGTTTACTGTGCCATGTTTGTACATACTCTTCATTCCCTTGGCACACCATTTTTCAACACGGTCAACCACATCGATGTTCTGATTTGTAAAACATTACAACCTATGATATGCTGCTGCACTGAATATGAAGCGGGTAGACTTGGGAGGTTTCTGTATGAGACATTAAAGATTGCGTACTACTGGAAGGTAATTGCTCTTTATTTTTGTTGCTTATTGAAGATCTTAGTTCTGCGTCATTACTTAATTCTTAAGTCAATGAGGTAGAAGGTGGCACTGAATTAAGCACTTCATCACTATTTCAATTTCAATGGTTTGATATCTCCATTCCAGTTGTTGATTTTGGCTAACGCCTTTGTCTTCAGAGTGATGAATCGATATATGAACGTGAATGTGGAAACATGCCGGGGTTTGCTGTTTATTATAGATATCCAAATAGCCAGCGTGTCACATATGGCCAGTTCATTAAGGTGAGATTTTTTACACTAATTACATAAGACTTTCCTTCTTTACTAGTCACCTTGAATAAATTAGGACTCCTTTGAGAAACATTAGGTATATCAGAATGAATTTATATATTTATCAAAGTGTTCATCTATCCTTGTCTCCCTCGCTTGACCTGCTCTTGCTGCCTGTTGATATATCTAGATTTATTATCTGTGACAATTACAAACTTTATCTATTCAGGTTATACAAGCAATGATATTTTGCTAATAGAACTTGTGAGAGTAAGCTCAGTGGTATACATCTGTGTCTCTATTGTATATGTGGACAAATCATTTCTTAAATTTGTCACAGTGAGCATCTAAGGCATTCTATTGGTCTCATTAGCCTAGGTTTTATCTAGATATTGAACTAAATTCGTCTTCTTCATTTTCCTTTCTTTTTTACTATTTTTATTAATGTGCTGAACTTGTTATATATAATGGACTTCAAATTTCACCAACTCTGTAATACATGTTGTATGAGTGGGGCAAAACCAAACCACCATTTCTTGGAGTGAAAAAACAATTTAAAAAAAGAAATGCAGAAGATTGCTTTAGGTCTTCAAACATATGATGTTCATAAGAATATAAGTTTGAGCCTATATGGAGGAAGCTCAGCTTATTCAGATGCCTTTTTATTATTATTATTATTATTATTATTATTATTATTATTTCCATTTCTTCCTTCTTCTTCACATTATCATGTGCTTTACTTGAAGCATAAGCATCTCCAGAAATTTGCTTACCAATGCTCCCTCTACAACTAACCTACCTCTTGAGCACCCTAAATGAGGAATGCATGAATTGGTATTCCCATCTCCTTTGTAGCACAAAGAAGATGTTCATATGTCTTCTTGTTTCTTGTGCACACTACCAATTTGCATTCAAAATCCAAAAAGCAATGTTAGGTGCACCTTAACCTGCTGAAAACTTTTGCTTATGTCTTCAAAAATCAACTTCTAAACTTTCTACAGCTAAGTCAATTTTGAATATTGTTGTTAAGTTTGTCACTTTCCTAAAAGCTCTAGGTGTGGGCTTAACTTGAATATTTAAGTCTCTAATACACTCTCTCATGTGCACTTATAACGTGGACCGCACTGAGTCTCACATGCCTCAGTGGGTCTTATAAGTATGCCAAATAATAATTTTTTTATTTTTTTAATTAAATGATATGGAGGGGATTCGAATGTGGACCGTTGGGTCACTATGGCTTTGATATCATGTTAAGTTTGCCACTTTCCTACAGTGTACTAAAAGGCGCTAGGCTCTCCTAGGGCGGCAGCCCGGGGCCTAGGCGGGGCTTAGAAATTAGGTTAAAGGTTAAAGGTTTGAGGGGTTAAAATGAACTTATAGAAAGTTTGGGGGTTAAAGAAAATATTTTGGGGGTTAAAAGTTAGAAACTAAAACGTTGGGGTTTTAAATAAACTAAGTTAGTANCCAGGCCCCAAACGACGTCGTTTTGGGCATATAAAAACAAACTTAAATACATCCAAAACGACATCGTTTTGGTTGTTTTTGTTTTTTTAAAAAAAACCCTTCTTCTTCTCCGATCGACTCTGCTCTCTGCCCTCTGCCGCCTTTCTTCTTCCTCCGACCGCCTAGACCCGCCGCCTAGCTGCTTTTCCCGG
>JANKKB010001477.1:12383-22425 GCA_026225775.1 Bursera palmeri
TTGTAGGTGTGGGCTTAACTTGAATATTTAAGCCTCTAATAATTATCAAATCCATGATTCAAACTGTAACCAAGTCTATCAAAGACTCCCAGTCTCAGTCTCCAGTCGGTTTGGTTTTAGGTAAATTAGAAACAAAATCCATTTTACTAGGAACCAGAGATAAAATTTCAGAATTGAAAGGTGTATTTTTTTTCCAAGTTCCTTAACTTCATTTTGCTGTGCATTGACTAAAGCGGCAGCTTTGATAATATATGATGATCATGTTTGCTCGTTCTAAAATTTTATCATTTTTAGCACTTCTCTCAGCATTGTTTTACTTCTAGGTACACTGGAAGTGGAGTCAAAGAATTACACGATTATTGATCCAGTGCTTGGAATCCACAGAGTACATGGAAATTCGGAATGCACTTATAATGTTGACTAAAATTTCTGGGGTTTTCCCAGTTACTAGAAAGAGTGGGATCAATCTTGAAAAGCGAGTAAGTGATGGACACTATGAATAGTTGGCCATTTCCTATGTTGCCCCTTCCTTTCAATTTAATTCAGCGTAATCTATTTCTCCTTATTCTGCACTGTGATTCAGGTTGCCAAAATTAAGAGTGATGAAAGAGAGGATCTCAAGGTGTTGGCAACAAGTGTTGCTGCTGCTTTGGCTGCTAGAAAAGTAAGCTCCAATCTAAAATGTGTGATCAATTTTTCATGCTCCTACATATGCTAAATTTTCTTGTTATTTCCAGCCTTCTTGGGTTACTGATGAAGAATTTGGCATGGGATATCTTGAATTGAAACCTGCTCCATCGCTTGCTTCAAAGTCTTTATCTGGTAATGTAGTAGCTGTACAAAATGGTTCTGCCCTTGGTGTTTCTCAAAGTGAACTTGGTGGAAAAACAGTTTCCACTGTGGCACACCATTCGGATTCTGGAAATTCAGTCAAAGACCAGAGAACAAAACTTGCTGATGGTAGATTGGAAAGAACGGAAAGTGTCGCACATGTAAAATCTGATCAAGGACATCTAAAACTAAAAGTTGGTTCGTTGGTCAATGGGTCTGATGTTCATTCATCCATGTCAGCTGCTGTACTAGCTGGAATGTCCAAATCAGTGGAAAATCAAAGACAGGTAGATGAATCAGCTAATATAACATCGGATGAAAACATGGGCAAACTTACAAAGAATTCTGCGGAGTCTGAGGTATTATCTGGGTCTCAATTTTTATCTTGTGTAGCTAGACATGCTGAACTCAGATTTGATAGTTTCTGTGTGATTTTGTGGTACAAGATTCGAAGAGTAGTTTAGCTTGTTTTCTTAAAGTAAATGATGTAGTTTAGCATGTAGAGGCTGAAATAGTACAACACATAATGATCAGAAAACTTTTATGGAGAAGATCATGTGTGGAATTAGATAGATGGTTTGACAGGAGTTGGTATCTATCGGGTCAAGGCAGTGGTATGAGGCCTGTAACATGGGATATCAGGAGATGTAAGACATGTAAAAGATTAGGGATTTGAATGGTTAATCATCTTTTTTTTTGAAAAAAAAAGAAAGGAAGTAAAGAAAATATGAAAATATAAATGTTGTTAAGTATGCAATGGTTTTATTTATTTATTTATTTATTTTAGTGCTAATAATAGAGTATCTGTTGGGTTTGAACACCTGTACCATGGGATATCAGGAGAATATAAGAAACATATAGAAGATTGGGGATTTGAATGGTTTATCATCTCTTCTTATTATTATTATTATCATTATTATTATTTTATTTTTTGGTGCTAATAATAGAGCTTCTGTTGGGTTCGAACTGGTGGTCGTCTGTCTCTTTCATTAGAAAAGTAACTGTGATTTCTTTAGTTTAATTACTTTTCTTTTTTGTATTAAGAAATAAAAGGAAATTTTAGGGTAAAAGGAGCTATCATATCTAGATTTCCAAGTTTTTTTTTTTTTTTTAAATCATCTATATTGAATTTGCTTAATAGGTTTATTTGTAGTTTATATAAATGTTAATCTTGGAGACAGAATTTTAGTGTGTTTATCCTGTTCAGTAGAAAGAAGAGTCATGGTCATCATAGAGTGGTCATTGAAGTTGTTGATTGCTCTGTAAGGTGGGGAGTTTTTCAACTCATATTTAAATTAATTTTGACTGAACCATAAAATTGTTATACTACTATATGTTGAAAAGTACATGTGTACATGTACATGAACACATTATTTTCTTAATGTTCAGATGGTGATCAAATTCATGTATCCTAGGGTCAAGAAAAAGTCCTTGCATTTGTGTATTGGAGATCAAAGATGTTTATAAAGTGATAAAAACATTGAATATGCATGTAATGTGTAAATAGTCCATAATAAACCTATTTTGCTTGCCAAGTTGCTTCCCAAATTATTAACTGCCATTAGAACCTTTGCTTCATGCTTCTGCGTCCTAATTTATCTATTTATTTCCTGTGAACTTACTTCTCTGATTTGGTTGTTAGCTATACTTCTGTATTAAGTACTTGCAAACTCAAAAGATTTAATTATTATCGAAAGGTGGAAAAATTCAATTAGTAACCTAGTCCATTATATGAGGACCTAGTCCATTATAGGAGGAGGTTGAAGTTGTAATGTGGCTCGGTTGATGTGTTAAATTTTAAAGGGAAGTTTTTAGTCTACAATAAGGAGACTATGGACTTACCTAACAAAGAACCCTTGTATGTAAATTTGTTAAAAATCATATCCCAATTTAATCATTATTTCAGTTGGATATCCCATGTACCATGCTTCCTCAATAGATTCTATTTTATGCTAAGAGATGAGATCATTTTAACATTGAGTAGCATACATCATAACTGTTCATGGTTTAACATTCTGGTGATTTTTTTTTGAAATATTTTGATCTCTTACATATTACTTGTATGTGTGTGAGAAAAGTTAAATTCATAAAAAATCTGCACCCAAATTTTAAATAATGAAAAAAGTCAGTATGTCTTGAATTTCACTTGAAGTTAACAATTTTATGGTTTTTCTTTTTCCCAATTAACATCTTGTGCTTGCAATAGATTTTCTCTTTTAAATTTTTGTTTTACTGTTGTAGTCAAAAGCTTCAGCAAAACGGTCGGTGCCAACTGGATCGGTTACCAAGACAGCAAAACAGGATTTTACAAAAGATGATAATAAGTCTGGAAAAGCTGTTGGCAGAAATTCTGGTCCTTCCATCAGCGACAGAGATCCTCCTCATACATCAGAAGGGAAGCAAGGTGGGGCTGCTAATGTTTCGTCTTCAAGGACATTAGAGATTCACAATATTGAATCAAAGGCGGATAGTGGAGTTTCCAGGTCTTCTGATATAAGGTTTTCCTCTGGTAAGAATGACGGCAGTGAGCCATCTGATGCACCAAGGACCTCTTCCCGAGTTGTTCATTCTCCAAGACATGATAACTCCACTACTTCGAGATCTAGTGATAAGCTTCAAAAAAGAACCAGTCCTGCTGAAGATGCTGACAGACCAAGTAAACGCTATAAAGGGGACACTGAATCAAGAGATCTTGATGGGGAAGTTCGATTATCTGACAGAGAGAGGTCAATGGATCCTCGATTAATGGATCTAGAAAAAACTGGCAATGATGACCCGAATACATATAGGGCCATGGATAAGCCTTTGGATAGATCAAAAGATAAAGGCAGTGAAAGATATGAAAGGGATCATAGGGAAAGATTAGATCGTCCTGATAAGTCCCGTGGAGATGATATTATTATTGAAAAACCTAGGGATAGGTCCATGGAAAGGTATGGAAGGGAGCGTTCAGTCGAGAGAGGTGCTGATAGGAGTTTTGATAGACTAGCAGACAAAGCAAAGGATGATAGAAACAAAGATGACAGAAGTAAATTACGGTACAATGAGTCATCTTCAGAAAAGTCTCATGTTGATGATCGGTTTCATGGTCAAGGCTTACCTCCACCACCTCCGCTGCCTCCTCATATGATACCCCAGTCTGTTAATGCTGGTAGACGAGATGAAGATGCTGATAGAAGGTTTGGAAATGCCAGACATACTCAACGGCTTTCTCCGAGACATGATGAAAAAGAACGGAGACGATCTGAAGAAAATTCCTTAGTTTCTCAGGATGACGGAAAACGCAGAAGGGAAGATGATTTTCGAGAGAGAAAGAGAGAAGAACGCGAGGTGTTGTCAATGAAGGTAATAATTGGAGCTTATTTATTTATTTCATTTTCATTGTACATAATTTGCGGGATGCAATGTTTAATGAGTGACTTCATGGCACTTATGGGCAATGTTCTAAATTCGATGGTTTCCCATGCAAAGCCACATGGCGTTATGGTAGCTTATGATTTAGAAGCTTTGATGCATCTCATATGAGCATATCAAATTCAACTTGATTAACTATATCTTATTCATTGAAGTTTTTTTATTGGCATTGATGTGATGGTCTTCTTCTTGAAGCCTATTGGAAAATTGCTTATGCAAAGATTTTGATATCACATCACTCTTTGTCAGTTCTGGGGTAGTTGTTTTAAATA
The DNA here is from genome assembly GCA_026225775.1 of Bursera palmeri. Taxonomy (NCBI): domain Eukaryota; kingdom Viridiplantae; phylum Streptophyta; class Magnoliopsida; order Sapindales; family Burseraceae; genus Bursera; species Bursera palmeri. The sequence goes on from JANKKB010001477.1 coordinate 16,901, forward strand.
TTGGTCAGTGTACTCTTTTTTACTTTGTTCATTTCTAATCCAATTTTCTTTTAACATGTGAGGATTTCCTGGACTTGATTTTTACTCGGTTGGGTCTTTATGGAAGAAAGTATTATAAATCAACAATATTATATATTACATTTCTAGTAGTTTATTTCAGTTGCTTAGTAAAATTATAAATACTCCAATAAAGCCAATTACAGAACAAGTTTCCGGCCTGACATGTTTAATTGTGCTGGGGTTGTGAAGAAACAGCTTTATAACCTCAATTAGTTACTAGGTATCTGGCTTCGAAGTTTATAGTAAACTTAACTTGGCCATTATAACATCCAAATGAACAATTAGTCTGTCTCCTGTATGTTATTTTTAAAATGGTAGGTAACTCTTCGGGCATGTATGAAGGGAATAATCGTTCTCAAATTTGTAGCTTGCTATAAAAAGCTATAGAGCTTTACAATCTCAACTTCCCTTTTTATAAGAGGCTCAAATCCTCGTGTCATTGAAGCATCTGCCTCTGTGGACTAGTCTATAAATGCTGGATTTAACTGCTAATTGGAACGTTTTCCTGTGGATAACTTTATTGCCATGCTTCAAGAAACTTAAAGTTACTGATGTCATGGAATTTGCTGTTTTATGTAGGTGGAGGAAAGGGACAGAGAGCGAGAGAGGGAAAGGGAGAAAGCTAACCTTCTGAAGGAGGATATGGATGCCAGTGCTGCCTCTAAGAGACGGAAACTTAAAAGGGAGCATCTTCCATCTGGGGAAGCTGGTGAATATTCTCCTGTGGCCCCACCAGCTCCTTCTCTTGGCATGAGCATCTCACAGTCGTATGATGGAAGAGATAGAGGAGACCGAAAGGGAGCCATGATGCCTCGTGCTGGTTACTTGGAGGAACCAGGTATGAGGATCCATGGTAAAGAAGTAGCAAGCAAGATGGCCCGTCGTGATTCAGACTCGTATCCTTAAATCCAAATCCACTCTTGGATCATCATTCATGTCATCTAAAATGCATTGATATTGCATTAATATACTCGGTATAAAGTTCAGGATCTTCTTCCTGAGGTTATCTCAACAACCAATTGTTCCTCTGCGTGCTGCTTGTGCACATGGGAATTGGTTGCCAATACAATGCTGGTACATCAAAGCATTCAGCTCTCCTCCAAACAAGCCTTCGTAGTTTGTCATTTCACCAATCAGATCTAGCTGCATGGAGGGTGGCTGGTACACTTCTCTATCCTCCAAAGTATGTCTGCTACTTGTACACTTTTCTGCATGGTGTTGAAATCAATACAGCGCCTATGTATAACCTGCTTCTGTCCGGTGTGAGTGATTGGTGACATGGTGAACCTTAATGAGGAGAGCAATTTGGAGTCCCATCCAAATAATGCACTTAGTGTTTTGTTAATCTTTCAGCATTTGACATGCATGCAATAATCTTGGCCTTACTTTATCTATAGTTTGCAACTCCTTAACCACGGTTTAGAAATTATGACCGAGAGTGGGAAGATGAGAAGCGGCAAAGAGCTGATCAGAAGAGGAGACATCGGAAGTAGTGTTGTGAGGGAAGGAACTTGCCTTTTGCATGTTGAGCTTACCAATTTCTTCTGCTTGCTGTGGGCTTAGCCTTGATGCTTGCTATGGGCTTAGCCTTGATGTACGAAAAGGAAAAATGGGAATGGTAGGGTCGGGGATCGCACATCTTACTGCTCCATTCCAGTTACTTGTTGCGGATCTTCTGCTGTAATTGTGGATTTCTGATTGCTCTCAAATATTTTTGGAAAGCTATCAACGAGAAGGTGAAACTAATTTATACCCTGTACGAATATTGTAAATTCATTTAGTCCTTAGTCAAGTGATTATTCTAAATGTGTAGTTACGAGTTTTATCTCATCTGATTTTGGTTAAGAGGGTTAAAGGTCGAGGCAAGCGTTTTTCTTTGCCGCTGATGATATATTTCAAGCCTATTAAAGGAAGAAGTATGCATTGATCTCTTGCGCTCATCCAAATTGCAACCGAAACTGATTATATTGTGGATATTCCGTGTATAAAACGTCGGTGTTACAGTGGCAGATTCTATTAAATTGAAAGAAAAAAATAGAAATTTCTCCGGAAAGCAGGCTGAGTGCTGTAGTGATTCTTATAGTCATGCCTTTCTGCTTCAGGCATCTGTTTATTGGTACTTAGTTAAATTCTCCTCGTGTTATGTGTAGTGATATTTATGTTGAAAGAAATTATCGACTTTGTTCAACTAAGAAACCATCAATGCACAAGGAACGAAGACTAATGCAGAGTCGTGGTGGAGCTAAACTGGGTGAGACCTGAGTTTCACAAAACAAGAAGATAACTAGAAGATGATCCAATTCTTATTCATTCGTCAGTATATATAAAGAATTATAGGTATACATTAAATATATCTGCCAAATTTAGAATTACATTCCCTGTAGATACATTGGTTTATTCGGATATGATCCATAGTGATGGTATGGCACGTTATGAGGTTGAAAAAAAGGATTGAGAACGTTAGGATTATATAATTGCATCTTCCATTCATCTTGATCTCCTCTGTTTTTCTCATCATGTTGATACCCATGTTCATCAAAGTAGCTAAAGCCCTTAGTGTAATGGGACGAGTTACTTAGAGCAAAACAAGGCAGGTTAACAGATGCATCAAGAAGATCCTCCCAGCTATCATCTTCACTATCTTCGAACATGATCAATGGCTCTCTTTCCTCCTCTCCCTTCAAATTTCTTGGAAATCCATTTTCCTCAAATTTAACCCACTCAGTACTAATAACAATATCCTTGCTAATAACCTGTTTGTCTCCATCATCTTTCGTTAGATACGGTGTCAAGGTTGATGATGGAGATGAAGTAGATGGTGATGATGAAGACTCTGTTAATTGCCACATTCCATTGAGAAAAGTTTCAAGAGCCTGAATCTGTATCTGCGGAATGCGATCAACAAACGGGTACTCGTACGCTCGACACAACCCCATAGCCTTACACCAATCATAGAACTCATAAAGATGGTTTGCTTGCATAGCTGCTTTCTTGTAGATTCCAAAAGCCACTATGCAACTTCTATATGGCATTTGAAACAGATTGTCCAGCACCAAAACAATTCCCCTTCTAAACGTGGTGTAACAACTGAAACTATCACGAATAATATGTTTCATTGCTATTTGAACAATGAAGTTTCTAGCTGCAACCCCAGTTGGTCTGCAGTTCATGACTCTATCGACCAGGCTTTGAAGTTGTGTCAACCCTTCAATCATCCCACAAACTTCGTTCATTTTGTCAGACAAGTTCTCCGGCGCCATTTCTTCTTCGTGATCATATGTTGCCTTTCTATCCAAGGCGAGGCAATCAAGTGCTTCATCCAGCAACTGAGCATATGACCTGATAAAAGCGGTGTAATCTTCAGGCCTTAATGAGGATTCATCTCGGAAGTGACAAGGATGTAAAGAGAGCAAACTGTTGGTTCTACTCCATAACAGCTCAGCTCTAAAAGGGCTGTCTTCAGGCAATGACCTGAGCAGGCGGTGGAGGAGAATCAGACATTTAAGTGCAACACGCCAGCTGTGAGTATTGCCAAAACGCCGAGTGAAGCTGAGGGAAAAGGCCCGAAACGATGAAGGAGAGATGGAGAAGATTTTGAGGAGCTCAGCAACGTATTTTTCTGGTAATGGTAAGTCATCAGGGCCTGTTGCCTTTACAATGATAAGATCAACATCGCAAAAGCCTCCAGCCGTGGCAATTTGAGCATACTTGACGCGGCTATGCTCTTTCACACAAGTGAAAAGCTGCCAGAGCCGCTTCTGCATGGTTTTTTTTTTTTTGTGTTTTGAGAGGTGGGGTTGATTGGGGACGGTCATTGCTTGCTATAAGGTTTTGTCTAAGTGATGCTAAACTTGGAAAATAACGACATGAACAAGTAGTTTTTTTTTTTTTTTTTTTTTTTTTTTTTGTATAATATGACAAGATCTCATATCGTTATTTCACCTTCTCTCTTTGGTAGGATCAAATGAAGCTACAACTACAAAGAAAGTATCGGTTAATTCACCAAAGGAATTTTTGATTAGTTGTCACCAGGTACGGAGAGGAATTGTTAATTCTATGAAGGACGAACCTTGGTGTATTGATCTTCACCAATACAAACTCTAAATATAAGTATTATTTTTTTCTTGGAAAAGCTAATCACAGTAATTCAGAAAGTTCTATGCAAGTTCCAGCTCTTCCATTTATTTTCAAGAGGGAATCTCGAGTGCATCGAAAACGAATTCTTTGTCATATGCCGCATTAAGTTCTCCTAATAATTTGGTACCCTTAAATTGCCTCACTTGCAATTGTACCATTTTGAGTTTTGGACGGGCGTGTCAGCCCATCGGCGAGGTCAAAACAATATCAGGCCAGATCGGATTAGGCCTTAGACAAATATGATAAGGCCTGAACCTGACCTTGAGCCTGATACTATTTGTGAAAAAGGATCCTCTCAAGTTTTCAAACCTATGACTTTCAGAAATTGCACAGCTTGTATGACTAAGGATTTTGAGGGAAATATTTTTACATTTGTAAGTTATAACCATAGATTAAGAAACAGTGACAGATATCTCATTTTCTTTGAATTGCAGGTAAAAGATATAATAAATATATTCCAGCAGAAGACAATTTTACAAAGGGGCTTTACATGTTGCATATTGGTCAGAATGATCTTGCTGGTGTATTTTACTCCAAAACGTTCGATCAGATCCTTGCTTCCATTCCCACAATTTGGTTGGAATTTGAGAATGGCATAAAGGTCAGATTATGTGACACATGACTAGTATTTCTATTTGCTTTATTTGATATTCAAAGCTTGAATTGTTTTTCATGTAGATCCTTTCATTTTAACACAGACAAATATAAGTTAAGATTTCCTGAACACAATTCTCACTCTATAATTTGATTTATTGGCTTGCCTTCCAGAGATTCAAATATAAATTATGGTTTATTGGTCAGATTCGGACATAATAGATTATATCCTATTTCACATGGCCTATTAATTCACACAGCTGGATCTTGAATTAACTGTGGTGTGTGGAAACTGATGAAAGAATATTGCATTACCTTCTAACAATGAAAACTGGGGTTAATTCAAACAACTGGATCTTCAATTAACTTGGTGTGTGAAAAAACTGATCATTAAATTGATAGTTAAATCAATAAAACAATTTTATATATTCTACTCATAACTTAATCCTATTAATATAAATTTATTAAATTGTTAGGAAAAACTGTGTAGAGAATATACATTTTTATCAAATCAACTATAAATTGATTTTATCGAATTTTAAGAATATTAAAATTAGTATCTTAAGAAAGTTAGTTAGTTCTGATGGTAATTGTCGTCTTCAACAATTTGACCACAGCCATTTTCTAGTTTAGAAATGAGGCTTTAGGCTTTGTTAATTAGAGAAATAAAATACCACCTCCTGCCTTTATCCATCCATTTTCTATGAGAAATGTGCATTTTCTTTTTTTTTTTT
>JANKKB010001477.1:22464-37224 GCA_026225775.1 Bursera palmeri
AAAAACACTCTCAGACTATCCATCGTCCTCTACCAGTAACTTTCCCATATCATTATATGAACTTCATTCCCATTAAACGAAAACGAAACCATAATTAAAATATATCTACGAATGCTTCAAAATCTTAATAACCTTGAAACCAATATTATTATTTTATTAGAACAGCCAGACGTAGATTATTAAATGGTTATATAACACTATTATCAGAATTTATAAGAACAGTTAGAAGAACTTATTCATCAGATTATAGATCTAGAACAAAGATTAGAACAATTAGCTTTTAGAAAATTTTAATTATAACAAAAATTTATTAGAAAAAATAAAATAAAAAAGAAAAAAATTATTACTTCAATTAAAAATAGTTGAGATTTTTACCTGAAATCTCCCTATTTTGTTAAGGATTTCTGTTTTGATTGACAGCGTGTCACAACGGGGCATGGGTCAAAGGATTGGTAAGAGAGCTAAGCAAAATAGGTAAGTGTAAAAAACTGAATTATTAGAACAATTAGATACGTTTTTGTTATGCTAATCAAAAGGGATNTAGAAGAATTAGAAAAACGTTGTATAAAACTTGAAGAAAAATTAGACTATTCTATTAATTTATTATAAATAATCGTCAATCATAAACTAAAAAAAAATGAGTATCAAGGCTTATCAAAGATAATTACTGCAAAGCTTTGATCCCTCTGTCATAAATATAAAACATCATTTATGAAAAGTTATGTGTCATGATCCGGATTTTTGAAACAGTATTATGAGGGTAAAGTGAATGATTTCAAAATTTGAAATCGTAAATTTGCACGTAGGCTCGAATATGAAACATTATTCATGGAAAGTTTATGAATCTATCAAAGATTTCTTATCTAGAGTTACTGAAATTGTTACTCCAAATTTTAAGAAGTTTAACTCCAAATTTTGATTATGTGTTGTAGCCGCAATTGAGGAATCCAAGTATTTAACTATTTTTTCATTTGATGAATAAATGCAATCTTGGCAAGCACAGGCAGCAAGGATTAAAAGATAAGTTGAAAAGAGTGAAGAAAGGGCATTTCCGGTAAAGGGGAGACATCTTCTCGAATGATAAAAGAAAACAACAGAGGTGGATTTCGTGGTAGAAGTTGACGTCGAGGTAGAGGACGTTCTGCTGGATAAGGTAGACAAAGGCAGTCATCTGGTGAAAGGAAAAAGTTTAAGGCTGGAGAATTGATTGTCACTTCTGTGTTTTAAACTTAACAAATGTCTCATTATATACGGGGAAGATCTTGTAACATCATATAAAAAATAAAAGATTTAGATAAATGTATATAATTGATCAGTTATCGTAAAATTAAGCAATAAAACATTGTTAAAAATTCAATGATTCTATTAATATAATAGAATTTAAAATTATAATTAAATAATTTTAGATGGAATGGTTTCTNTTATTCCACTTTTCTTTTATTTTTTTTTTCAAATAATATCTGTTAATTAAGGAAAATTAACTGAAATAACTCAAATTAAGGGGAGTCTTTGAAAAATAATCAATTCTTTGATATTTTTTATCCTTTCTATCTTTACGATCATTGTACCCTTTCAAATAGAATATAAAAATATATGTTCTCTTTCTTTAATACTTTCTAATCAAATAGTCACAGAAATCGTTACACGGTCATCGGATCATCGTCGAAATCATCAAACAATTATAAAAATTCACCAAACCATCGCTAGATTAGTCGAATCATTAATGAATCATCATTTGACTAACTGGACAGTTGCTATACTCGTCAGACTATCATCAGAATTGTTAGATTATTGTTGGACACTCGAAATGGAGAGAATAGGCTAATAAGAGTATAATTATTATTTATCTAAATTTAGGTAGATAAATCTAAAAAATCATAAGATTAATTATTTTTCAAAGACCTCTTAATCTGGGTTACGTTGGTCGATTTTCCATTAATTAATCATTAATATTTGGGTTTTATTGGCATCGTGATAGTAACAGTATTTGAATTTGACTTACCTGATTACATTATTTAAAAAAATCATCCTCGTACGGAGAACAAATGAAGAAGCGCCGCTACATGTGCATGAAAATAACGCGGTGACCTTCTACAAGAAGACAAAGAGCTACTCGAAATTCAGAACTCGAAGGCTAAGCAAAGTGGTTCTCTGATTTATATAGCTTTTACTTGCTATCAGGTAGTTCTTCGTTTCTTGACCTTTGAGGTTCGTTGTACATCTGGGGCTTACAACAAAATGGTCTATTTTTTGGGACATGCATAGTAGATGTTTGATAAAATATCTGAAAGAACTAAGTAATAAAATTGAAAGTTTCTCTTCGAATTATTTTCTTCGCAACCAAGAAACGGAGAACTAGAAAGTGAACTTGATTTAGCTTGAAATTAGCTTCATCTTCCATTCTTTTTAGTGAAAGAAGGATACTGTATATTTTCAGAGATTAATTTATATTCTGAAGTTTAACTTATATGTTATTTTAAGCTTCTGGCTTTACTGGTTACTTAATATGGTATAGAGCAAGAGGACTTGTGTTTGTCTCTGGCATTGCATTGCATTTATATTTCTGTTTGAGGGGCATATTGGAGCATATTATATAATTTTTTTAAACCAAATACTAGTAGAGTTGATATTAAAGCTTTTTAATAAAAAAATTCTGCATTCTATTATAGTTAAATCCGTGTTCTAAAAGGTGGCCGACTAGTCCGTAGGAGGCAGCGTGGCACCTGGAAAAGGGGATAGGCGTTGAGCTTAGGGGGCCGGCAGACTAGGTGGTGCTGCTCGGCTACTGAGCAGGGTTAGGCGGGGGAAGGCGCGGGGCCAAAACGACGTCGTTGTGGGCTATAAGTAAAACTTCAGACCTTTAGTTTTTAACCTTTAACACGCAAACTTCTTTAACCCCCAAACCTTCTATAAGTTCATCTTAACCCCCAAACCTTTAACCTGATTTCTAAGCCGTGCCTGTTCCCCCTAGGCGCTGGGCCCGGGCTGCTGCCCTAGTTGCACCTAGCGCATTTTAGAATACTGCTGATCAAAGATTGCTTTACTTTTTGATGATGGAAGAGCTGAGATAGTGGCAGTGCTTCTTAGAGAATTGTTGCATTTTAAAGCTTGGAAGCTGCTAAGACTTTTAATGTAGACAGTGGGACATTCCTTGCAATATTTGAGTAATAAATGGCCTTCGGGAAGAAATGACGTTGGGATTATGTTTGAAATGTATAAGTTGAAAACTTAAATATTCATAGAAGCTGTTATAAATGATGTACAGATAAGTATGGATGTATGGCCTTGTTAAGGCAATATATAAATAGGTTGTTTTTAACAAACCCATTACCTTTTTTTGTCTTTCAAACTGGAGTTGTGTAGGGTGGAATCCTTTTAGCAGTAACCATGCACAAGTATTATGCGGTGTCCAGGAAAAGTCTAAAGCTTTCTTTAAACAACAGAATAGGCCAAAGCCTTCACCTTGAGTAAAGATAATCTAACACTGTTGTAGGTCATTTTTTAGTTTAACAACTGGCTAAGAGATAAATTAGAAGCCTCATGGCTACACAGCCATTTTCATCATGTTCTATGACCTCTCAGCTTGCCCTTTTATGTTAGTTCCTGTTTGCAGCTTGAAATCAAATTCAACAACTAATTGTTTGTTACGAAGACAGTGTATGTATAAACACATGAAACTACTTATTGGGGAAAAAGAAAGTCTCAACTTTGTGTTGTGTCTGGGGCTCTTTTGAATGCAGCGCCAGTGACAAATTAGTTTCATTTTCTCCCTGGTCTTTGTTCTATCTTTAGTAGCTTGATTATATCCTTCACCTTATAACTACAGGTTTGACTTTCTTGGTTTCAAGTTTGGATATTTATTGATGAATATTAGGTCTTTTGATGATTTTGTGTTGGTCAGGATCTGGGTATCTGGTTTTCTGATGACAGGATGTTAATTTAAAGAGAAGAAGTGGTTTCAATATGAGGTAATTATTTCTCTCTCTCTCTCTCTCTCTCTTTTTTTTTTTTTTTTAAGGTTGNTTTCTCTCTCTCTCTCTCTCTCTCTTTTTTTTTTTTTTAAGGTTGGAATTGTATTTGGATTTTAATTGTTTCTTTTTTATTTTTAGTTGTTTGAGTTTGTTTGGTTACTTAGAAAATTATGCTCTGGATTTTTTTTTTTTTTTTTTGGGGGGCTCTATTAATGAATTCAATTTTAAACAAAATTCTATTTGATTGTCGAGAAAGTGCATAAAAAGTAATGAGAAACTAATGAGAGAAGAGTGTATTTGCTATAAAAATGGAAGGTTACGTTGTTGTCTATGAGGAATCAATAGTACAAATTGATTAAAATCCGTAGTATAAAATTTCATTTTGAACACTTATGTGCAATTTACTTAATGAATCAAGAACTGATTAAAATTAAAATTCATGTGATAGTGAGCAATCGCATTTATTCTAGGATTTTATTTATTTATTTACTTCTTTTGGGGCTTCTGTAAATTCTTATCTTCATTCTCCCTTGCCAGCCTTTCATTTCACATTTGTAATCCTGTTGTTTTCTTGAAAGTACCTCTTTTTTTTTTTTTTTAAGCTCCTTTTTTTTCTCTATGGGTACAATGTAAATCAGACATATTAGAAATTGACTTGAATGGNTCATTCTCCCTTGCCAGCCTTTCATTTCACATTTGTAATCCTGTTGTTTTCTTGAAAGTACCTCTTTTTTTTTTTTTTTTAAGCTCCTTTTTTTTCTCTATGGGTACAATGTAAATCAGACATATTAGAAATTGACTTGAATGGCCTTCATTAAGCAACTTCCTAGTTTGTTTAATATTTCGTGAATCTGTTTTTAATTGTTAGGATGACAAAACAACTCATTTGTGCAAATGAAATTTCTTCTTAGTGGTGTTCTAGTTTCTTGTGAACTAGATATGGTCTTTTCCTCGTGGATACTTGATAATTATGTTATTGTTGGAGGCTTAGTTAAGTCTTTCTATTTTCTTGACAATCAAAGCTTTCTATCTATCTTTTGTCTGCAAATCCTTGTCATGAAAGGTTTGTTGAAAAGCACTTGTTCATAATTTAATTAATTTTGTCATTCAATGTGATTAATCTTTTGTTGCTGGATACTTGTTAGCTACATAGCATGCCTTTGAGCCTTTTCACTTACTCAAATTTGCTTTGTCCTTTGTACTCAGATTTGCACCAAGCTGCAAAATTAGGCATGTTTCCAAATTCTTGCCATTGCTTCAAGCTTGTTGCTCTTTTATTTCAGCAAATGCCAGTCCTCTGCAAATTACATCAGATGGCACTAAATATGAGAACAGAGGGATTGATTTTCACGTTCTATTTGAATCATGCACCAAATTGGACCTTGTTAAGTGCCTACATGCCCTTCTTGTGGTATCAGGAGAGATTCAAACCATCTTTATGTCCACTAAGCTTGTTAATCATTATGCCAAGTTAGGTGATGTCTTGTTCTCTAGATGCACTTTCGATCACATACCAAATAAGAATGTCTACACCTGGAACACAATGGTTGGCTCTTATGTTCGCTGTGGCCTTTTTAATGAAGCTCTAGATTGTTTCTGCCATTTTTTGTTAACGTCTGGTCTTCGACCTGATTTCTATACTTTTCCTCCTGTGCTGAAAGCTTGTGGAAATCTAGTCAATGGGAAGAAGATACACTGCTTAGTTTTAAAGCTTGGTTTTGAATGGGATGTCTTTGTTGCTGCTTCCTTGTTACATATGTATGCTCGTTTTGGCCTAGCAGGTGTTGCCCGTAAACTATTTGATGATATGCCAGTCCGAGATAGGGGTTCTTGGAATGCAATGATTTCTGGTTATTGTCAAAATGGAAATTCCACAGAGGCTTTAGATGTCTTGGATGAAATGAGGTTTGAAGGAATTAACATGGATTCAGTAACTATTGCAAGTATTCTTCCTGTTTGTGCACAATCAGGTGATATTGTAAGTGGGATGTTGATTCATTTGTATGTTATAAAGCATGGATTGGAGTTTGATTTATTTGTGTCCAATGCCTTGATTAACATGTATGCAAAATTTGGTATCTTGGGGCTGGCACTGAAAATTTTTGATCAAATGGTAGTACGAGATATTGTTTCATGGAATTCAATAATTGCTGCATATGAACAAAATAGTGATCCAATTACTGCCCATGGGTTCTTTAAGAAGATGCAACAGGCTGGAACCCAGCCTGATTTGTTGACATTAGTCAGCTTGGCTTCCATTCTTTCCCAGTTAAATGATCTTAAAAATAGTAGGTTGATTCATGGATTCATTATGAGGAGAGGTTGGCTTATGAAAGATGTGGTCATTGGAAATGCAGTTGTGGATATGTATGCCAAGTTGGGTTTCATAAATTCTGCTCGTGCAGTTTTTGATGGACTCCCTGTAAAAGATGTAATTTCATGGAACACTTTGATCACAGGCTATGGTCAAAATGGTCTTGCAAGTGACGCAATTGAAGTATACCGAGTGATGGAAGAGTGCAATGGGATAACCCCAAACCAAGGTACTTGGGTAAGTATCCTACCGGCTTATTCCCATGTCGGAGCCTTGCGAAAAGGAATGAAAATTCATGGGAGGGTGATTAAAAATTATCTCTACATGGATGTCTTTGTGGGAACTTGCCTTATTGACATGTATGGAAAATGTGGGAGATTAGATGATGCAATGTCCTTATTCTACCAAATCCCAAGGGGGAGTCCAGTCCCCTGGAATGCCATAATATCTTGTCATGCTGTACATGGGCATGGTGACAAAGCTTTAAATCTATTCAGAAAAATGTTAGATGAGGGAGTGAAACCAGATCATATAACCTTTGTATCTTTATTGTCAGCATGTAGCCATTCAGGTTTAGTTAGTGAGGGTCAATGTTATTTTCATATGATGCAAGAAGAGTGTGGAATCAAGCCTCATTTGAAGCATTATGGCTGCATGGTAGATTTGTTTGGTAGGGCTGGGCATATAGAAATGGCTTATGATTTTATAAAAAATATGCCAGTAAAACCTGATGCTTCAGTGTGGGGTGCACTTCTTGGTGCTTGTCGAGTACATGGAAACATTGAATTGGGTGCATTTGCTTCAGATCGATTATTCGAAGTTGATTCTGAGGATGTTGGCTACTATGTTCTGTTGTCAAATATTTACGCAAACGCTGGGAAATGGGAGGGTGTAAATAAAGTGAGATCACTGGCTAGAGACAGAGGATTGAAGAAGACTCCTGGGTGGAGTTCAATTGAAGTGAATAATGAGGTTGATGTCTTCTACACTGGGAATCAAACTCATCCAAAATGTGAAGAAATATACAATGAATTGAGGATTTTGACTGCAAAAATGAAGAGCCTTGGTTATGTTCCAGACTACAGTTTTGTGTTACAGGATGTTGAAGATGATGAAAAGGAGCATATCCTCACAAGTCATAGTGAGAGATTGGCAATTGCATTTGGAATTATTAGCACACCTTCTAAAAGTCCTATACAAATATTCAAAAACTTAAGGGTTTGTGGTGATTGTCACAATGCAACTAAATTCATTTCACAAATTACTGAGAGAGAGATTATTGTTAGGGACTCAAATCGTTTTCATCACTTCAAGGATGGAATTTGCTCTTGCGGAGACTATTGGTGACATAGATGAATGTCAGACAGCTTAAAGGATTGAATTCCGGTCAATTGACCACTAAGTCGAGATGTATATATATATATATGCAGATAAGCACGGCTCTTAGCTGATGGTTCCCTAAGTCAAGCACATTGTCTCACCTGAAACATTTTAATTCACTCATCTCATTCTCAAAATTTTTAAGTTCATTCACAAACCCTCAAGGCAACAACCACCATGCTGATCGTTGTTCCTCCAGGTAGCTTTAAGGCTCAGTAGAGAAATATTTTCCTCAGCTTGATCTCTATTTTTTCAGGTTTTTTTTTTTTTTTAATTAAAGAGATCATAATTTAAAGTGACAGGTTATGAAAATGCCTAATTTTTGGTTCCTTCTCTGTCTTTTTCAAGTTTCTCAAAGCTAATTTTTTGAACAAATTTAGGCATTTCCGGTCACAGACAACCAGCGACCGGTATGAAATGTTTCTTTTTAACATTCTAATTCTTTTTAGTTATGAAATATTTTCTAATTTGGTTCCGTTTATGATGCTATTCAGTATAATTTACAATACTTACGGAATATTTCATCTTTTGCTTGTGCACTCATAAATTGTCAACTGTCTCATTTTAATTTTTTCAATTTGAATCAGATTGCTTTTTCTATGCCTTCTCTTACATCCAGTTTAAGCAAATAGGTGCCAGTTTGATTTTCCCACTTGGTATTTGCATGTTGGTATATCTTTGGTGAATATTATTGGAGATTCTAATTTGATGCGTGTTTGTGTTTGAATATAATGGAAATGAAATCTAGTTGACCGACTAATTGAACCATATTATCTTATATTGATTGTTTATTATCAATCTTGGTGTGCAATTTTGAAGTTCAGGATAACTGAGTTCTGAAAGAATGATTAATGCTCTATTTATAGAGTTTAAATTTATGTATGAGGACATCATTTTCTTTTAGGTCTTTACTTTGAGCTTTGATTTCTACGGTACAACGAATCTGAATCTATTGAAAATAGACTATGTGGTATATGAGATTAGATTTGATTCACTATTATAGGGATTTTTATCCTAATCTTACTCTAGGATTTGTATCATAATCCTGGTTCAACTCTGTGATGTACACTATATATATTTGATTCTTTGTAACCTAAAATAATATAGAAAAATTCAGAGACTTCAAGTCTTCATGATATCAGAGCGGGATATCAGAAAAAACACAAAATCCCTCCGTTTAAATTTTTTCCTGTGATCTGTACAGTTTCCGGCGACGTTCCTCTTGTGTCAGGTCTTCATCACGACATCACCAATGTAGTGTTATAAAAGGCGCTAGGCGCTCCTAGGGCGGCAGTCCGGGGCCTAGGGGACCTAGGCGGAGGTCAACGGGTCAACAGTAAAAAAAATAATTAGAGCAGTGGTCGGCAATGAAAGAGAAGAGAAGTGGTTGGCAGTGAAGGAGAAGAGAAGAATAAAAGTAAGAAATGCAATCTGCTTGCTGCCTGGAGTCGTTTTTCTTAGTAACTTATAAGGATAAAAAAGACGTGGTTTTGGGCTGCTTTTAAAATTTTAAAAGCAGCTCAAAACAACATCGTTTTGGGTGGTTTTGTTAAAAAAAAAAAATTACTTTGTCTTCGATCGACGTTACACCTCCTGTCGCCTTCCGCCTATGCTTACGCCTACCGCCTGGCTTGCCTTTGACCGCCTAGTCGTTGGTCAACGCCTCCTAGGTTGCCGACCGCCTAGGCCCGACTCCTAGTAGCTTTTCCTAGCGGTCCCCTGCCACCCAGCGCCTTGTCGTCTCCTAGTCGGCCGCCTAGGCCCATCTTTACTTCACTGTACCAGTGAGAACTCCTCTTTCTCTCCCCGGTAATATCCCTTGTCTCACTGGTCTCTGATCTTTGTCTAGTCTGTTTTTTTCCAGCGAATACTGTACCGGTGTCTGATCAACCAAGTTACACCATCGAACAAATTGCCTCTCTCTTGCCGGCAAAACCCAGGAAGCCCGAGCTTATTCTCCGTCGGTAGCGCTGCCACGCTCCGATCGAGTTTCCTGCAAATCTCACCGCCGATCTCTTTTTCCGGCGAGCGTCTTGTCTCACTGCCAGCACCAGTTTGTTCAAACGTCGATGGCGAACAAATTCCTTCAGTCGGAAAGTCCTTCCACCATCGTTCTCAGATTTTGATAGCCGCCGATCTACGTTCGGCGAGCGTCTTATCTCATTGCCTGCACCAGTGTGTTCAGACGTCGACGACGAACAAATCTCTTCAGCCGGAAAGTCTTTTCGCCGTCTTCCTCTAATTCCGGTAGACTGTCCAGCACTGCTCTACTGTTCCGATGACGAAATTTTTTTTCTGGCAGATTTTCTTCTCCCTTCCCAATTCTGTCTTTGTGTGACACTACCAGTGAGAGATCCTTACCGGTGCTAAAGTTTCTTCAATAACAGATTTTTCACGCTCGAAATCCCTGGTGGTGCGCCTGCTGGGAATTCGATTCGCAATGCTGAGAATAATTCATTCCAATTCACGATGAAGAAATTAGATGGCAGTAGAAATTATAAGGAATGGGCTCAGAAGATGAGACTTTTGCTCAACAACAAAGGAAAAATAGGATATCTCACCGGAAAAACAAAGCAACCAGAATCTAAGGAGAAGGTTTTGCTTCAGCAGTGGCAATCAGAAAATGCCACAGCAATATCGTGGCTGGTCAATTCCATGAAACTAGCAATTGAAAAGACTTATTTGTTCTTACTAACAGCGAAGGATGTTTGGGATGTTGTCCGAGAAACATACTTTGATCTTGAAAACTCATCTCAGATCTTTGAGATTAAAACTCAACTCTGGCAGCTAAAACAAGGAGGTAAGGATATTACTGAGTTCTATATGAAGATGTTAATACTATGGCAGGAATTTGACCAGATGTGTGATGATACGTGGGCCTATTCTAGTGATAGTTACAGTTATAAGAAGAAAATTGAAAATGAGCGTGTTTTTGAATTTTTAACCGGGTTTAATCGAGAACTGGATGATGTGAGAGGCAGAATTCTTAGCCGTCGTCCTCTACCTTCAATACATGAAGTATTTGCTGAAGTCCGACGTGAAGATAATCATAGAAGAGTAATGTTAAAAGAAATTGGGGCACATGGATCTACTGGTCTTGAGTCTTCTACACTAGCCACCAAAGGACCAAATTATCAGGGATCTAGTCCACGGAGACGACCCTAATGTGATCAATATCGAAAGCCCAAACATACTAAAGAAACATGTTGGAAACTACATGGAAAACCTACTGATTGGAAACCAAGAAAAGCAACAAAAACCGAGGCTATCAAGTTTCTACTAATCCACAGCCAGAAAAAATAGTAGAGGAAAACAAAAATTCTTCCAAAGGGCAAATGAAGCTTTTAGTCAAGAACAACTAGATCAACTTCAAAAGTTGTTCTCTCAGTTTCATCAGAATGATCAGTCTCAATCAAAAGGTTCTTCCACTTCTTTAGCTTATAGAGGTAATTGTCTGAATACTCTAAAAGTTACATCTAACGCAACATCTTGGATTATTGATTCGGGTGCTTCCGATCATATGACCGATTCCTTTCACCTATTGTCATTCTACTCACTTTGTGTTGGTAATTTTAAAGTTAAAATTGTAAATGGGTCATTCTCATCCGTTGCTGGAAAAGGGAGTATTAAAATATTTGATTTTATAACCCTTGAACATGTCCATCATGTCTCAAATTTATCCTGTAATTTACTCTCTATTAGTAAACTCACAAACACCTCCAATTGCTCTGCTCAAATTTTTTTCACCTTACTATTTATTTCAGGACCTATCATCGGGAAAGACGATTGACAGTCCTAAGGAGTGTGATGGTCTATACTATTTTAAGAAGGCTAATATGAGTGAACAAATTACAATATGTGATTCTGTATCTAGAGAGGATAATTTCATGTTATGACACTTTAGGATGAGACATCCAAATGTTCAATATTTGAAACGCTTAGTTCCTTCTTTATTTATCAATAAAAATAGTTCTCCATTTCAATTTGAATTTTGTGAACTTGCCAAACATCAACGGAATTCTTTTCTACAAACTCAGTATAAGCCATGCAAACCATTTTTCCTTATTCATAGTAACCTTTGGGGACCCTCTCGTATTCCCAATCGTACTCATACAAAATAGTTTATAACCTTTATTGATGATCATACACGTGTCTGTTAGGTGTATTTATTAAATAATAAAATTGATATTCGATCCGTGTTTACTGTTTTTCATTCTATGGTCCAAACATAGTTTCAGGCATAAATTCAAATACTACGCACAAACAATGACACAGGATATTTCAATTTCATCTTAGTAGAGTACCTTAGAACACATGGGATAATTCATCAGAGTTCTTGTCCAGATACACCGCAACAAAATGGGGTTACAAAGCAAAAAAATAGACATCTCTTAGAAGTTGTTCGTGCCTTACTATTCACTACAAATATGTCCAACTTGTTCTGGAGAGATGCTATTCTCACATCAGCTTGTCTCATAAATCGAATGCCTAGTCGTGTCTTATCCTTTGAAACACCGATTCAAAAGCTTCATAAACACTTTCCCACATCACGTCTAAGTTCAAGTCTAGCCCTAAGTGTTTTTGGATGCTCTGYCTTTGTCCATGTTCTTTCTCATAATCGTGGTAAACTTGATCCTCGTGCTCGTAAGTGTRTCTTCATAGGCTACTCTCCCACTCAAAAGGGTTACAAATGTTACGATCCCTCTACAAAAAATATTGTTGTTAGTCTGGATATTAGTTTCTTTGAGAACAAGTCATTTTACCAAAGCGATATTCATAGGGGGGACTTGAGTATAAGAGAGGATTTAGGTCATGATCTCACATTTTTTCATCCCATCACACCTATAGAACAACCTAAGTGGAAGTACTTAATATAAGGCTTGGCCCCCCTAACTCATAAGCCGGTTTATAGGTTTAAAAACCAAGCTCTTAACAAAATCTATAAGACACGATTAGATGAATTAATAAAGACAAGACAAAAAAAGAAAGGTTAGATAGATAAAAGTGAAAAAACTGAGGAAAAAAACAAAAATCTTATTTTCTTATAGGTAGACAAAATTAGAGAAGTTAAATTAATTTTTTTTTTTTTTGTGGAAACAGCATATGACTTAACTTTTAAAGGTAATTAGTCTTATTCTTATTACCATTAGAAATTGGGGGCTCTTTACTATACCCAGAAATAATTTTAATAATAGGAAAGGGTCAAGTATAAAGCTTAAAAAAGAATTATCATGTCAACAAGAAGAGTGTTTATTCAAATATTATGTGGCAACAAACACTAATTATCTTGCAACGCAATGACAAGTCAAAATAAGAGAAAAATATCTAATTAGCAACGGGAAAATCAATTATGGATGAGGTTGTGGTTGCTTGATATCCATCCATCATATGAAAGTAATAAACTCTAGAATGAATAAGTTAAAGTCAAGTTTATAGCCAAGATTGCACTACTATTTACCATATAAATAAGGAGACAACATCAATTTTAAGGCAACCACACTTGCCTTTTGAAAGCTCTCTTTTTCTTTCTTATCCTTACTTCAATATAATAACATAAAACACTTCAAAAATCTATAAAAATTGGGTCTAGAGCCTAGATAATTTGTTTTTGCACTTGACTTGAGCATTGAAGGGTTAATGCTAGTGTCGGTAACTGTTTCTTGATTTTTTGTGGCCTTATAGAGATTGTTATTGCTCACTCCAAAGATGAAGGTTACCCGTTCATTCTGAAGATAATGGTTGTTCATTCTAGATATTCTAATTTAAAAGGGTAAGAGAGGTAAAATCATCTTCCCAACAGTTTTTATCATTGCCACATATATATATTATATGTATGTTATTTAATATTTAACTTTTAGCCTTCTTTGTATTGAGTGAAAAAATCTGGTTCAAACGCTTCTTATCAACAATACAGCCTTTTTTCACCTACAAGGTTGACAAATTGAAAGGGGAACTACAAGTGTCTGAACTTTGAAGGGAGACTTTTGTGAGTGCTTTTTGATTGAACTGAATATAGTTTTAAATAGTTTAACATTAGAGCTTTTATATTGCAGCATGTAGCCTGGTGCATAACAGAGTTGATAAAAGAACACGTATTTTGCAGGCCTCTTATATCAAGAAGACAATTTTGACATGAACACCATACCACTTATTTCAGACCTTGTCAAGGAATGCACTCCATTCTTCAGGTTTTTTAGTTGTCATGTAAATTTATTTTGGATCAAATCACCTAAAATAAGCATCTTAAAAGTATGAATGATTAGATATAGAACTATCTTTCTGTATGCATGTTTGAAGCTATACTAATGAAGACTTTACCAGACTCTAATTCTCATCTACTCGTAAAGCGTTGATTCAATGCCAAGATGATGATTCAAAAGTAAAACATAACCGATAGGTATGGTTTTGGATTCGGTTATGGGTTGTGGTTGTTGCTCCAAAATCTCACTTGGTTGAAAATTTTAAAGGTGTTTGGATTGTCACTATACATTTGAAGAGTGATTACATGTGTTGATTGTTAAAAATGCCTTCTCCTCTTGGGTTAGTAGTTGGAGATGCATA
The DNA here is from genome assembly GCA_026225775.1 of Bursera palmeri. Classification (NCBI taxonomy): domain Eukaryota; kingdom Viridiplantae; phylum Streptophyta; class Magnoliopsida; order Sapindales; family Burseraceae; genus Bursera; species Bursera palmeri. Next base: position 36,691 of record JANKKB010001477.1, read on the forward strand.
CATGTTTAAAATATTGCACGTCTCTATCATTGTTGTTTGTTAAACATTCTTCAATCATTTCCATCCAGAGTACTTCTCTAAGGTATCTTAGACAAACAATGCAAACCAGGAGGAGCGGTTTGAGGCTGATTTATAGGAGATCAAGAAGCTGCAGAAGCATTTGAAACTTAACAGTGACCAATAAAAATAGCATACGTAACTAGTTAATTTTTGCTTTGTGCATCTTTTTACTTCAACTTGATGGTAATGGAGAGTTAAATGTTAATGCAACTTATCATCTGATACTTCATTGATATTTTCTATACATACTCTACCCAACACACCATATCTTGATAAAAGTACTGAATAACTTCCATTTCAGAATCACTTTCTGTTATGTCAGGTTTTGCTTTCGTTTACTGACTGGATGCTTTTGTACTCTGCTATGAAGGTTTGGGTTCTTATTTTTTGGAACTTGAAACTCAATCAAATTTAATGTGTAGTAAAAGTGTTACTAATGAGGTTTTGATGAACTATGATTGATGTCTTGGTCAG
>JANKKB010001478.1:4525-26293 GCA_026225775.1 Bursera palmeri
CTTTGTCTAACAATTGGATGTAAGAAAGATGAAATCCTGAAGTAGACATGCATATTCATATGGCAAGTTGAATAGCAAGAAACTGAGGACATAAACAAGATTGGTATCGTTAAGCAAGTTTGAAGGCTAACCTTCCCAGCAATATCAGGAGCTGAACCATGTACAGCTTCAGCAAGGGCAATTCCTCCCTCACCAATATTGCAACTGCAAAGAAATTATATTATGTTAGATGATACAGACATATGTATTGGAGAAGACTAAGGATCATATTTACCTTGGTGTTAAGCCCAATCCACCAATCAAACCTGCACAGAGATCACTGATAATATCACCATAAAGGTTAGGCATCACCAATACATCAAACAGTGCGGGATTCTTCACAAGCTGTCCACAGCAACATATGACGTCAGTTTTTAAGCCCTTAATATTGTATTCAATATCCTTCTTTTTTTTTTCTCAAGGAAAAGATTAACAAAATGGAAGTATCATATATGCAGTTCTACATTATGCATCAAGAGATCTTGCCAATAACAAGGATATAAGTATCAAGGAAGTGTCATTATACCATCATGCAACAATTGTCAATAACAACTTCCTCATATGTTATCTCAGGGTACTTCTCTGCAACCTCACGACAACACTGCAAGTAAAAACTAAACCAAATTTCATATGTGGATGCATAGATATACAATCAAGTAACTAGAAAAACCATTTAAAACTCAAAGACCTTAAGAAAAAGACCATCAGTTTTCTGCATAATGTTGGCTTTGTGTATTGCTGACACTCTTTCCCTGCCATGGGTCTTGGCATAGTGGAAAGCATATTCAGCCACCCTCAAGCTAGCTTGACGAGTAATGATTTTGAGACTTTCAACCACACCTCTCACCACCTATCAGTTAAAACAAAAATTTCCTTTAGAGTTATATTACATTCATGGTATATCCGTTCCTGAGCATCTGTTACTGCAGAAACAAACTCACTTGATGTTCAAGTCCACTGTACTCCCCTTCTGTGTTTTCACGGATGGTGATAAGATTCACATCATCATAGCGTGTCTTATAGCCAGGGAGGCTGTAGCAAGGCCTAACATTGGCATACAAATTAAGTTCTTTCCTCAGAGTAAGATTCAAAGAACGATGACCTTTTCCAATTGGTGTTGCCATTGGTCCTTTCAAACCTACCCTATTTCGCCGTACTGATTCTAAACTTTCCCATGTCAGAAAACTTTGAGTTCTAGGATCTATTTCGGTTCCCACGTAGTGCTCCTCCCATTCAATTGGCACCTCGGCTGTTCTAAATACCTGCAACAGCGCGATTAAATGTTTTTACAACTATAAATTTCCATTCTGGAAAATAAAAATTAGTACAAATGCCTGAACCTTGCCCACTAGATGTAAATGGAAGAAAAAAGACAATCGGCAAAAATCTTTAATAGAAAAATGAATACATCACATTCCCAACAACAAAGTCAAATTTCCTTATACCTCTAAATTCTAATATGAATACCTTAAAAAAAGAAAAAGAATAAAAAATAGAAAACCATATTTCAGATCAAAAGAGCTCCAATAGCCCATAATCTAATCCACAAACTGTCAATAAACATTCAATTATCCCACATTTCACATTTAATTTTGTTCTCAACAATCAGTCGATCTCCCTCGATCAAGAAATACGTTTCATACTCCAGTCTTTTAAATCTAATTGTCACCCTAAATCACTATATACATCAAAACTGTTAAAAAACGACCATGTTGAACACCAAACGACATGACCTAAAAGAACAATAAACTTCATACCCCTCTCTTAAGGTTTGACACAAAAACAGGCTACCCCTTAGTTTGAAAATTTTCCTCTTCTATAAAACAAGTTGCTAATCAATTTTATGAAACTTCAAAGAGGTCTGCAACGAACTCCAGGAGATGTTTTCACATGTTTTTCAAACTGAAACCTCTATTTGTAATCAAGTTAAAACTCAGGAGAGCAAACTATCAAAATAAGCACCAAAGAAAGACCATAGGCTATGTTTGGATAGGAGAACGGAGCTAATCCTGAAGCGAATGGAAACAGAGATTACCTGTTTAACGGACTCGGCGATTTCGGGGCCAATTCCATCGCCAGGAAAGAGAGTTGCTCGGATCGTGTCAGAAGAGAAGGCTCTGGCTAGAGGTGAAATAGAGCTAGGGTTGGGATTTGTTGCCGAGAGGATCTGCCTCGATCGGCTTCCGATGACTCGTCTCACCAGCTGCGTCGCCATTGATTGATTCGCGTTGTTTTTTCTCCGTTGATGTGGCAAATAAAAGTTGAGACTTGAGAGTGCCTTTTTTAATTAAAATAAAAGAAATAACAATAATCTCAGCCAAACCTTCAATATTTTACGAGCTTAAAAATTTCACCTGCGGGTTTCGGAAATCACACTATACCATCAAATATTATTTTTATTGGTTAAAATTAACTAAATAAAGGGTGATATGGTCTTTTAAAACAAATTAACATCCGCAAAGTCTTTATAATTTCCATTAACTACTGCGAAATCATCACAAGCCCCAACAATTTGCAGCATCGAAAAAACATTAACATCAACAAAAGACCCAAATCGCCTCCGTTTCTATCCTCGTAATTTTCCACAAACAACAGATTGATAACTCATGGCTGCAACCAAACTAATGGGGAATCCTGTTCCGTCCATCTACGTAACTAAGCTTTGCATTTGTGCGTAAATTATTATTAAATTTTTTAATATGGGTTTTGTAAGTTTAGGATTTGTTTTAATTTTGTATTTTAGATTTTAAATGGTGTTTGTTTGATGAGAAAAAACTACAGAAAATAAGTATAAGATGGATGCATTATTGAACTTTGTCAAAGATATAAAAATAATATGCGTAGTGATATACATGTCAAAAATTATCAAAAAATCATGCATTTCCAATGGCATAGCATAAATTCAAAGTTTAATTACAAAAATAATCAAAATTAGAGGACCTTATTCAAAAAATAATTATTTTTAAAAAATTTTGGTATCGTGTATCCACCATTAAACCCTCGATAGAAACACTATCGAATTTATCAAATGTTGTCTATCATCGAATATCTAGTGATATACACTTATCAAATATTTGACTTTTAGAAGTTATTTATCATAGAATGTATGATGTCAAATATTATAGAATATTTTCAAATATTGAATGAAGGATTATGGCATCAAAAATTTTCAAACATGGGTCATTTTTTAAGTGCCCGTGAAATTTTGTCTATCTTTAAATTTTTTTTTCTAGACTACTACATTATTTATTACATCACCAACTATTCACTAAGCAATGTTTTTTATTTGCACTTCATTTAAAATACAAAATTTGAGACATAAATTGAATAATATCACTCTTTCTTAAACATATCTCAAATCACAATTCCAATAATGGGTCTAAGTGATGTACCTTCATTATATTATTTGACACATTATTCCATTATTTATTAATTAAAAATCACATCATTTAGATCTACTATTTGAATCGAGATTTGAGATATATTTTAAAAAGCATTACTCCACCAATTTATGACAAATATCATTATTGAAAGGAGTAACGAAAATCCGACCGTCTAGATTCAAAGAAACGTTGAGTGACACTTTTTGTTGGTCAAATGAGACTAATAATAACATCTTATATATCGCCATGATCCATGAGCCCCTTAACCCCACCAAAATGAGTTTAACCACAAAAAAGGCTTAAAAGGTTGACTTGAGATCTGAGTTAAGTTATTAGTAATTTATATTTAGGGATCTAGTAATTAGGAATTTTGATTTTAGGATTTTGGGAATAAACATTCATGTAATGGTATATAAGATGGGTATATTTAAAAAGACTTTTATATCCTTCAATCGTTTAGTTTCAATTTTTTCTTGAAACCTTTGCGGCCCTGGGGTGGGTTGTGAGGGAGGTGGTGTGGGGGTGGGGTTGGTTAATAATGGTCATTAACCCATATTCACTTAAAAAAAAAAAAATAATAATGGGCAAAGCATACCAGTTGAGAATTCTAAAGTTTCTGGCGCCAACTTGGTCCATTATTGAACGCCACGCACATGTGCTTTATTAATAATTTTTTTAAAAAATATATAATATTATTAGGAAAAGAATAGTTCGTGGTTACAAGACATTGACCATGATAGTGGGTTTCAGAATAAAATACTATTTATATTCTCCCCACTTTTGGGTCAATTATACCACAAAAGGGTAAAGCTGCTGTGACTGGACTTATTTTTGGGCCCAAAAGTTGCGTCTTGGGCTTCCACTTTGTTGGCCATTAGATCGAGACACTAAAATTTCCATGTGGGTTACCATCACCAAGCTATTGATTGAAATCAATCTAGGTCAGGTTTGATTTGTTCTTTGGATATCGGTCAGGTTCGAAATTTTAGTAATTGAATGTTAATGTTTTTTTTGTTTTAATTCTGGTTTCTCTTTAATGAACCTTGAACGTTTTATATGTTCATTCATTATTGTTCATTTTTAAGAGGTTATATTATTTCCATTTTTTTTCTTGTACGTCAACCAATATATTCATTTCAGCTCCTTAATTCTAAAAATATATATTATTTATATATTTCAGCTCTTTAAGAGGATAATGAATATGTTATTTGTATATTAAATATGTTATATTAATAATTAATGTATATATAACAATGAATTATTGATGAGATGATGTAAGGCAATGGAACCGTTTGTCCCCTTGATTTGTCCTCACTTTGGGGACATGAATGAACATCTTAGCATGCCATAAAATTCAAGTTAGAAAAACATAATGTGGGGTAATTGGTGTTGGTTGCATGTGTGTTTCACTAAGAAGTTTTCTACACATCCATGTATATGTAATTAGTGTGGTAGAACACAGTTGAAGCTCATCTTGACCTTGTTATTGTCATGATCAACTCAAAGAGGAAAAGGGCGTGCATGTGTCAAGGTCTCTTGTTATCTTCTTCAGAAAATTCCGTATGAGTCCTAGCTTTAACTATTAAGTTCTAATTTGGGATTGCTATAGAGATAAGCAACTTTTATTTTATCGAAGAAATAAATAATTTATAAAATAAGTTTCAACATGCTTGACTCCAGTGTCTCTAGTAGCACAATCGAGACAGTGATTGGTTCTCTGCCCCTGCGAGGATGGAATAAGAGAAGTTTTGAGAATTCAAGAGAAAGTTACGGTGAGACAAACCCTTTATCATTACGATAGGTATTAATTGGAAGTATAGTGATATATGCAACTGAGGCATTCTAAGAGATCGGTAAACTTGAACCTTGTTCCTACATCAATTCGATCAGGCACTTATCATCTATTTTTATTGTTCAACTCTTTGATAACACAAAAAAACTATTGTTTAACTTTTTGACAACACGAAAAAACTAAAAGCTCGACACACTCGCTCTCTATCTATCCAAGGCATGGAAGGGATTGGTGTTGTTTTTGCTTTTATTTTATTCAAATAACCCAGATAGATATGTATATTATTTATTTATAATTTATAATTGTTAATATTTTATACTTATTATTTTTATTTTTTTGAACTATTTCCAACAATTTATATACAAATAATTGATAGTAATGGTTCACGTAAATAATAATATTTTTGAAAACTTATACTTATAGTTATTTTTAATTAAAATTATTAACCTTATCACTTTTATCACAGTTTAAATTATATTATTTCAATTTAATATCAAAAGTAAAATAATTTAAAAATTAATACTATAACACGAAAACATGTTCTTTATAAATAATTAAATTTATAAAAACATATTAAGTAAATATGTATTTAATAAATTCAATCAATATTAATAATTGACAAAGATATATTAAAATATTATACTTATTAAATAATTATTTCATTAAAGTTGAAAAAAAAAAAAAAAGGTCAAGAGGGGTCACGGGATAGCTGTTGAAACCGATCATTGGCGATCATCACGATTCCACCATCTTTTTTGAACTAAACATTTTCGGTGTTCGATACGACATTTGGCCGAAGAAGACTGCAGAACATCACGATTCCACCATCTTTTTCGGCCAAACATCACACCAGACGCCAAAAATGTTTAGGCCATGGCATTGATTGAATAATGGTAATCTTTTTTGTATCGGCAATGTCATCAGATGCGCTCTAGCAGCGATGGTTGGCGACCTGTTCGGGTAGATGTCCGTCGATTCTTTGATAAATTTTAATTATTATTTTTTAAAAATTTAAAATAACTAAAAAAAATTAAATTACTATTTATAATTAATTAAGTGAATGTTCTTTAAAACGTTTATTTAACTTTAAAAATTTTGGTATTTTATTTTTTAAAAGCAGAGCATATGACTTCAGTGGTTTCCTATTTTTGAAGTCATAGATAACAACTCAAAAACGTAATCCCAAATATTTGAGGTTATTGTTGCAAACTACCTCAAACTGTCTCTTAATGTGTTTCTCGTGATCGCAATGTTTCTCAACTTTAGTCTTTAGCATTATTAAGAAGTAGTGATCGTCATGTCCACGGCAGAAGGCCCAATTACCCAGAAGCAGAAATGGTGGAATTATTTAGATGAGATTTGGATTCATTGCTCAAAGTTCAGCAAAATAGTAATCTTTACATTACTTGAACGAAAGATAGATAGAGAAAGCCTCACAGATGGACTTTTAGATCATTTAATCACATAGGAACGCAAAGGATTGAAGAAAAAAAGAAACAATAAAATTGAAAATAACAAAACAAATTAACAGAGTGGAAGGGGAGCACCATTCCAGTCCCTGAGACAATCTAGCATTGGATCAATGATCTTTCCTTGGCACATTGCAGTGAACACTCTATCAAACTCCTCGCCTGGTGACTTAACTTTTTCCCCTGTTAACAACCCTGTTCCCAGCTCCTCTCTCACGAACTTGTAGAGTGGGTAAGATCTGCACTCTTTGATCCTGTTGGGAATTGCTGCATTTCCGTTCTCCACCACAAGTCTGGCACTCTCCACCTCTTTGGGCAAAAGGGCCTTCAATTCCTCCTCAAAGACTGCAATCTTTTGGAAGATTGAGGAGTTGACATTCTTCTCATTTTCACCATTGGTCAATGCATGGTCAACCAGCACTTGCCTTAGCTTTTGCATCAATGGGTAGGTAGCACTGCAGGGGTCATCTATGTAAGCAAAGACATATTCGCGATCGACCACTTTGAGAAGATCCTTCTCGCAGAATCTTGATGGGTGAAGTTCCCCATTCGCTCCTACAGTCAGAACTTTCTTAGCAACTTGGCTCACGGTGTTCTTAACTGTGTTCTTCAAATTTTCCTCCAAATGCCTCAGATCAATAGCTTGGCAAAGTGCTACCAAGAATGTAGAAGACATGAGCTTCAAGATATCCACAGCTTCGGCAGTTTTCCTTGAAGAAATTAGTCCCAAGGAGTTGACATCTTGGTTGTGTTGCTCAGCACTTTGGACATGGCTAGTAACGGGATTGGCAAGATATTGGAGCTCAGAACAGTAGGAAGCCATGGCAATTTCAGCACCCTTGAAACCATAGTCCAAGCTTGGATTTCTGCCACCGGAAAGATTTGACGGCAACCCGTTGTTGTAAAAATCATTGACAAGCTCAGAAAATTGAGCAAACATAAGCTTTCCTATTGATGCAATGGCCAAACGCGTATTGTCCATTGAGACACCGATTGGGGTCCCCTGGAAGTTGCCTCCATGTAAGGCCTTGTTCCTTGAAACGTCAATGAGAGGATTGTCATTCACCGAGTTGATCTCCCTTTCAATGGATTTGGTTGAAAATCTGATTACTTCAATCTGTGGTCCAAGCCATTGTGGTGAGGTCCTCAGAGCATAACGATCCTGTTTTGGCTTTTGAAGAGGGTCCATTTCATGCAACTTCTTGGCAGCTTTAACATAAGAGCTACCGTCCAAAATGTGTTCCATTATAGCTGCAGCCTCAATTTGACCCGGATGGTGCTTTAACTTATGTGTCAAATGGTCAGTGAATTCTGGTTTGCCCTGCATCACTTCAGCGAAAATTGCTGAGAAAATTTCTGATAACACAGCCAGAATATTAGCCTCAAAGAGAACCATAGAAGCCAAACCGGAACCTACAGCGGTACCGTTGACTAGAGCAAGTCCTTCTTTTGGCTGTAAGTCAAAGAACTCAAAACCAGCAAGTTTGGAGGCTTGTTGAGCATCGAGTAATTCTCCATTAGGGCCAGTAGCCTTGGAGTTCGGCCGGCCAGTCAGCAATCCTGCAATGTATGACAGGGGGACCAGGTCACCTGAAGCAGTGATGGTGCCACGAAGTGGCAAGCATGGAGTGATGTTGTGATTGAGGAGCTTGGTGATTGCTTCCAATATCTCGAATCTGATGCCAGAGTAGCCCTGGAGAAGAGTATTGATCCTGACAAGCATCGCTGCTCTTGTCGCTGAGTGAGGCAGAGTGTGACATGACTCAGTTCCATTGCCAAAGATTCCAGCATTCAAGAATCTGTCAAAAATTCAATACTTCCATAAATTATACTGAAAAAATAATGCTGGAACGGTCAATCGACTTAAGAAAGAGAAAATAATAATAGATTGCTTAACGACAAGTTCCAAGTTTTAGCAACAACGTGGTCCTGTTCAAAGTGTTCTAAATTCCAAGGAAAGAAACCAATAATATATATTAGCAAGCGTGTGACAAATATTTTCCATGCCAACGATCTGATCTCCCATTTTGTGTTTATGTGTTGTTTCCAGGAAGGGCCCTATCAATCTATCATGTTAACTGGTCTCAGGCGAACCAGCTCAAGCTGATCAGCATGAGTCACATAACATAAACCAGATCTTTTCATTTACCAGTTACCACAATAAAAAAGCCATAACTCATCCGACTCAGTTGAGTCAACTCGGTCCTGCCGAACAGTACTAACGAGTATAAATAAATAACCTCATTTATTCAACAAGCTACCATTCTTTAGGCTTTGGCCCACACAACTAACACTGAGTCAACTCGTCGGAGTTCCCAAAGTTATCTTATAGTATTGATCGTTGATGAATATTATATACTAAAGTTGGATAGGTATAGCGGTTGCTTATAAGCTTACCTAATGAGTTCCTGCTGAAGAGCGGCACCATTTTTGGTTCTTCTATGAGAAGTTGCGCCAAAACCAGTAGTAACGCCATAACTATCAGTACCATTATTCATGCTGTTCATGACCCAGTCACTGCTGGCCTTAACACCATCTCTGGCCGACTCTGAAAGCTCAGCTTTGACCTCAGACTCACGAGTGGCAATGGCTGCCACCTGAGCTATCGTCAAGGTCTCCCCACCAATCTTCACCACCGCCTTCCTGTAGTCTTCCACCATCCGCTTCACTTCATCCAAATGACTCCCTTTCAGAGCCTCAGCCACAGCTCCCCAGTTCAAAGGATCATTTCCACTCATGCACAATCCATTTTCAGTACCCGTCATGGCAACTGCTTCCATGCTAGCTAGCTCTTGAGTTTTGTGTAAGAAACTGGAAAGCTAGAAAACCCAGATAGTGATGGGAGAGAGGTGCTGGGTGTGTGTGTTTGAAAGGAAATCTTAACTCAGTAATGGATTTCCTGAAGAGGTGAGTGTGCAGAATAAGGTATATATAGGAGGGAGGAAGAGACGTGCCATGGAATTGTAGTAGTAACTTCCTAACGAGGGCTTGGTAGGTAAGGAGGGCAAAGGGTGGCAGAAAATAGCGGGGTTGGTTGGGAAGAGAGAAGAGCCGTTGATTGAGTATAGAATGAAGGGTGGAGATTCTTGGATTGAGATGATTGGATGGTAACATTTGAATTGACCTGTGAAGATAGTGGAGGGGATTGGTGAAGATGGGGTTGGTGAATGTAGAACGGGGCTTCCCCATGCTGACCAAATACGAACGCAAAGCGCAGTCTCCTCTTTACTTTGTCTAATGGCTGTCGTCACTCCATTAATTTAAATAATTAAATTTATTTGCTTATGAATCATAAGAAAATTAGAGTTACAAACCTAACTAGCTAGATCGTTTGTTTGCGTCTATCCCTTTACACTATCTACCTTATATGTGTACGTGTTTGGTCGGAGACAATGACCCCTTTACTTAATTGATTGGATTTATTATCGATTAACTTATCTGTTATTTTTTAAAAAGTCAGAGATGAGATTCACCAGCAATATTTTCAACACGTGAAAATTATCTGATAAAAAAAACATTTCACATTTTTCGAAACAATTTTCAAAAGAATTATCTAACACACAATAAATTAACTATAAAATTACCTAAAATTATAGTTTTTCTAACCACAAAATAATGTGTTAGGCATATATTTGGTTAGATGAAATGTCTATATATATACTATATATATAAGTAAAATAATGTTATAATTTTTTTTTATATAATTATTGAGGTTTTTTTTAATGAATTTGGAAAATAGCTGACCTAGCTTTAGTATGTTCATGGTAGGTGTAACAGTATCAATTTCTAAATCTTACAACACAACCAAATAGTCTAATTAATTTCTACAACCAAAAGCAAAATTTTGACTTTTGGATATAAGTTATCTACCATTTCATGAATGAGATGTACATCAAGGAGGAGATTAGGATAGGTTCAATTTATAATTACTCTTAATTGATAGAAATTGTTTAGAGGAGAAGTTGTAAAATTATGGTTCTATTGGGTTCATTTTAGAAAGTAGTTGTTGAATGCAATTCTTTTTAGAAAGTAGTTGTTGAATGCAATTTTGAAAAGTAATTAATAATAATCAATTATCCAAAATACGTTTGAAAATGGCTAAATCATGTTTTAATTATGTAGATTAACGTTTTCACATCAAATAGTAAGATAATCATTTATTAATTAGACCATAATAAGCTATAAATTAACCTAACTAAAATTAGCATAGTACATGTATTTTGATAAAAGCCTTCAAAGGATCTTTCGAACCAACCAGCAGCAGGTAGGTCCATCTGTAGTCTTCTTTAACTAACCAAGGATTAATAAATAAAAAGTAATGATTAAAAAATAGGTGTTTGAACAAGTGGATTCTATTAGGTTCAACCGGTTGGTAGGAGATCAAGTTGTGACAAGCTCTTTGAACCAATAAATACATTTCGTTGGGGAAAATTATAATTGATATCCGAATGAAAAATAAAAAATGTTATATTTATTAAAAGGGAATGTATTGAGACCAGAAACCCTTTACACAATTATATAATTAATATGTGATAATCCTTGTCTAATTATGATGATTAGTATACGTTTCTATATATACAATCTTTAGTTGTTGAGCAAACAAGAGACTAGTATGCGTGCCACCAACCTCAACCTCATTCATGTATTTTCCTTGTGGGAACTTGGTAGGTACAACATAGTTATTTTTATATATCATTGTGTATTCTTAAAGTATTAGTCAACAATGGGTAACTTTATTTTATTACTTTGAATTTAAATCATGTCTTTTTTTTTTCTTTTTATCTTACAAAAATCACTTTTACAACTTATACGTAATATCCAACATTACTTGAGAATAATATGTTTAGATAAGTTAAATACTCTGCCTTGGACCATATATTCAAAACAGACGCACAATATCTAACAGTGGCTATTTGATATCTACAATAGTAAATTAATCTATTACATGTAAAAAAAATACTATTTTATCTCTTTATGATCTTATGTATCGTGTGGTCATCTTATCATACTATATTAAAACATTAGGTGGGGCTATATGAATTTCCAAATATGTTCTCAACACCCCTTTCTTTAAATAGATTCACCATCTTAAGATTTAAAAAAAAAAATCAATTTTTATACAACAATATATATAGTTTCTGAACTAAATACATTCAACCAATAGAAATGCAATAGAAATTACTATAAAAATGAAAAATATATATCCATAACCTACATGATTTATTAATAAAAATAAATTTTTAATAAATAATATCAAATTTTGATGAAAATTATTTATATGTTTTATATAAAAATATTAATTTTTTCATAAATATTAATAATGGGTGCACTTGTAGAGTCTTTCTTGGAGTTCACACAGCCCCGACCTAAATCTTTTAATGAATTTGAATGTGCAATGTGTTAAATCCAGAGTCTTTTAATCAATATCAAAGAAGAATATCAACAAACTTACTTTAATTCAGAGCCGGATGTTTGTTTACGAAGAAGGTCCTACAACGAACTCAGATCTAGAATGCATTAATGTGAGATTCTGTACACTCTCGCTTCTCTAAACGAGTATCACGAAATAGCAACACAAAAGAACAAAAATGAAAAAGAAGAGGCAACCGGTCTACTCCTATTAATTCATTATTTCCATTAGGATTATTGGTGTCTCACGTGGTTCTAGAGAGACCAGACCTTTTGGTTGCAATGGAGGCCATACAATTCACCTACTAACAGCAGCAACTGCGACAACAGTCAGCCACGACTTGGCTACTGGACCATATCAAACAGTCCCCACACAAACTCCATGCTTTTGTGTTCAACTATGGAAAGGCCACAACGTGTTTCATTTTCACTGATAAACTATATAATCAATTCGGATTTTGGCAGCAGCAGCCGCCTGCGGCCTGCCAGATGACCATAAAAGGAAAACCAAACCCGTCCTCGCCTTTATGGTGTCTGCAGAATTTTCCTTTTCAGGACTCTGCGTGCCTGTCAACTTGTAGAACTTTGCTTCTCAGCCCTCATTATGAAGCAATAACAGTGCGTAAACCTAAAGTTTCTTAGCCAACTTGATAAACATACTTTAATGGATCACATTTTACTTTTGAGACAATTGACATTAGTAATTTTTTATGTTATTTCCCAGAATTTTGGTATATATAATTTTGATCAAGCATGTCAATTGAATCATTTCATATCTGATTATTTTAAGCAGACTGGACCAGCATTGCACACATTTTCTGATATGAATTCTGTGTGCTAGCCGTTCCCAAAACATACAACATTTTTTTTTAATCAGTGGACGGCAATTACGTTGCATATAACAGAAATGTACTCCATATATGTTCTTTCTATTCTACTGACATCCTTATTTATTGTGACATAAAAAATGAAAGCTACTTCTAGCCACCTCTACAAAATTTAGATTTTGGGGAACTTCAATTATAAGATACTAACAAATTATTGTAAAAACAACAAATAATAAATAACGGTGTTTGTAAAAGTGATCAAAATTAGTAGACTTTGTTGAAAATGACTATTTTATAAAAAATTTATATGTCAATCATCTATTGGACACTCAATGATATCTTCGAACACCATTCGACACTCGACAGAGACTACTGATAGTATCAAACAGTAATATCCAAAGTTTGACACACATTATCGCATCCTGTAAGATAGTATTGAGCACATCAAACATAAAAAAGATAGTCATGGAACCTAAACTTTTCTCACATTTGTCAAAACTTAAACACCACCCTTCGATCTTCAATCAACGCAATATTTTTTTTTTAAATAAATATGTCAAAGTGTTTCACATGATTAAGGCAGTGTTGGGAAGTATATCATATTGAAATTATTAGATACTTCTGCAGCATTTTCTAAAGAGAAAGAAAACAAAAATTTCTGACAAAAAATAATGCTCAATGTGCTTCACAGTCAGGAGAGTTAGCATTCACCTACCACTTTGTTCCTGTCCTCAACTTGGATCTAGCCTGAAAGTCGCTCCTCTTCAACTGGCTATAGTAGTAATATCTCATTACAATGATCAATCATGGTAGTTTGTTTCATTTAAAGAAAGAAGAAAACATTAATGGAAAGATGTCTATARGCAATTAAAGCTTCACCGGCTGCCACTCTTGATTGCCCAAGCTGATATTTTGACACCATTAAATCAAAATATATATCTTGATTTGAATCTTTTATATCAAAACGTACGTTAAATTATAGAAAGGTTATATAGTTCGCTGAGATGGCTGCAATTAAACTGCCCCGTAATGGTGTGTAGTTGCTCTCAGATAAAAATAATAAAAGATACAGCCAATTTCTTGCACGTAAAAGATTGAGATCCACAAGGGATTGAACTACATTTGAGTGGTTAATGATGACGCGGACAAGGCTAACTAGCTGTGGAAGAATTCAAAATGAAAACAATCAGTTTAATATGTTTATATATTAAAGAGATCTTGAACCAAAATTGAAATTGCCATAATTGGCAACTTGCCACATCATATAATGCAATTATTATTATTTTTTTTATAAATATTCTTTTGAAAATGTGTATCCCCCCAATATTGCATCATATCACATACAATCTCAAAGACTTGAATAATCCAAATATAGCTCAGCCAACTGCCTCAGCCTTCCCACACAATATAATTTCCTCTGGTTATGATGAAACTTTTACCCAAAAAAAAATTAGAAAGCACCCACTAAAATATTAGAATTAACATGTCATTACATGTTTAAAAACTTAAATAAAACAAAAAGAAGATTGTAATTCAGGTTTAATGTTGCCATTAACTCAACTAAATTTGCAGATCAAGTATATATTATACAAGTAAGTTGTTTCTCCTCTGTGGTGATTTATTGCAACACAAGATGAAATCAACCAGTACGTGCACAATTAACCATCAATACCATATATAGTCTGTACAACTGTAAAACTTGTGACAATGAGGGTTTCTCCTGATCAGGTGGTGGTGGTGTGGTTGGGCTTGACTCGCTGGGGGCGGAACAGGAGGCCCATACTGCTATCTTCTTAGCTCACTTTCTGCCTCTTTGCCTACCAATGAGGTAACAGGCAATAGCTATAATCAAGATGAACAACACCGCCGGCAGTGAGATCACCACAACATAATCCATCTCGAGCAGCTACCCAAGTTTATTAATGCCTCTACAGCTACTTCCTGCATCATCATCACCAACAGAGAATTATGAAGCCATGAAACATTCACAAATATTTTTAACAATAAGAATCTCCCATTTTCCAATCAACTATACATTAAAATTTCATCCTGAGATTGCTTCTCTTCTAGTCCAAGTTTCAAAAGATATATATCAAGCAGGAAACCATTATGTTTCTACATGAATTTTTTTATGTTTTCCCAAATAAAAATTCTTAAGAATCTCCAAGTTTGTAACTTATAATGTACTTCAGGCCAGAAATTAACCAACATGTACACAAGCTAGCATTAAGCATCAAGTTATGGGCTGACTCTGGAAAACAACTCATCAGCCTTTCACCAAATTGTTTCCAATTGAATTCATCTACAGTACCATCTCTGGCTCGAAAATGGACCACCAAACCTCTTTCACTGAAGCCCATATCACAAACTCTCAGAGCCCCTCTCTCTGCGATACTTTCAACTTTCATAACTAGTCTACTAATATACTAAAAAGACTTTCTTTATTAACCCATAAATTCAATATAATAAGTACAAGAAAAAACAATAAACACAATAATAGATATAGCTAATAATATTTATCTTAAAATAAGCAAAATATTAGCAAAGAATTAATCAATTACGGTAGCGATATACCTCTATGTGGTGGGAATCAAGCAATTCTTGGTTGAAGGAGAGGATGATAATTATGAGCAGAAAAAGAACTAAAAAAAAAAAAAATGGTTGAGATTCGAGAATCTGGTAGCTTACCTAACGGGCATTTAGTTAATATTTTCAAGAGATGAGGAGTCGTCCACGTGTCTCAACATTTTCACACACGTGTATTTCTACTTAAGATAACAAAAACTCTCAAAGTCAACAGCAACCACGTGTGTATGTTTACAAGATTTGTAAATCACATTTATCGCCTCCTATACAGATTTAAAGACTAGGGTAGGGCTGGGCACGGTCGGGTCGGGTCTGGTTTGGTCAAATCTGATAAAAATTTGAACCCGATCGAGTCAAGAAAAATAAATCTGAAGTCAAGTTTTAGAAAAAAACGAATTCGTCGGGTTCGAGTTGGCCGGGTTTGAGTCGAGTTAGATATTATTTTATTTTTAGCTATTTTGGGTCGGGTCTGGGTTAGGTTTTGTAATACAATAAACAAATATTTTTAAAAAATTAATCTAAATTGAATTGTGGCTCAGTGGTAAGGGGCAGGATAGGAGGATTTGGTAACTTTGTGTGAAGGTTCAAATTGCACCATTGCAAATTTTATCAAATATTTATATTTATATTATACAATAAATAAATTATTATATATAATTATATCAAAACGATTGGTGGCTTAGTGGTTATGCCTTGAAAAAGGGAGGAAATAGAGGAAGGGTTCAAATCCTTACTAATCCCAAAAATTTTGGGAATTACTATTCATCAGGTCGGGTTCGGTTTTCGAGTTTGATATGAAGACCCGCTGCTGACCCGAAACCTGACAGGTCAAAAAATCATAACCTAAAGTCGGATTTTCAAAAACACTAACCCGGAAAAAACCCAACTTTTCGGGTCAACTCGACGGGTCGAGTTAAATTGCCCAACCCTAACTAGGGGAGAGTTTGGTTTAGGAATACACTTAGGAATAGAATAAGAATAGAATATACCTATTCTTATTGTTTGATTAAAATAAATTCAAAAATTGAAATCCTATTATCCCATAAAAGAAAATTAGCCATTTCTTCACATCCCCTATTAATCAAATTTGATTCCTAACTGGAATTAAAATAAATGCAGGTTTTTCACTTTTTCATATTTAAAAAAAAATATGAAATTTTTTTAAAAAGTAAATTAATTAAAAAATAGTATAATATTTTAGAAAAGGGAAATAAATTTTAAAAAAAAATTATTTTTAAAAAATTTTAATAAATTTTAAAAAGGTTAATAAATTAAAAAATTTATAATATATAGAAAAAGGTTAATAAATTCAAAAAAATTATAATATTTAAAAAAAGGATAATAAATTACAAAAGTTATAATATTTAAAAAAGTTAATAAATTAAAAAGATTTTATAATATTTTTTTAAAAAGGTAAAGAAAATGTGCAAAAAAAGATGAAAATTCATATTTTATGATAATAATTATATATCATTTTTTAATATTATTTATTTTATACATTTTTACAGGAGAGTAATTTGAAAAATTGATATTGATTCCAATTTCGAGCCTCTATAATCTAAACAGCTTCAAAAGGAATCAGATTCTAATTTCGTACTGAACCAAACAGCAAGAACGAATAACCATTCCGATTCTGAAGCTCAAACCAAACGGACCCTAAATTCTTTTGAGGGCATATATAAGTTGTTTCTATTATTATATTGTATTATATTAATATAGAGTTTATAAACATATTATATATTTGAAACTAAAGAAATAATTTTTTAACTTTTGTATCCAAATTGGAATCTAACCTTACTGTGAATGTCTCTACACATACAAGATCATCACTAATTGCTATCGCACTTTGTCAAGAGGTACTTTTACTACTAATGTTAATGTATTATTAATCCAAATTTATTTCTGATACCCACCAAATGTGTATGTGTTTCTTATTGACGAGGGAGAACTCTAAAGTTTTAAAGGAGCAATAAAAGACAAAAACAAAAAAGAGTGGATGGATGTCATGGAGTATAATCCCTTCGTGAGAATTATACCTTTGAGCTAGTGAAGTTACCTAAGGGCAAGAAAGTGTTGAAAAATCAATAGGTGTATCGTGTGAAGCAAGATGAGCATACTTCACAACCTCGATATAAGGCTCGGTTGGTCATAAAAAGCTTTACTCAAAGAAAAGGAATTGACTTCGGAGAAATTTTTGCGCCCGCGGTAAAAATGCAATCCATATGAGTGGTGCTCGGGTTAGCCACTAGTCTTGATCTAGAGGTTGAACAAATGGATATTGAAGACGGCTTTTCTTCACAAGGATCTACAGGAAGAGATTTACATGGAGCAACCAGAGAGTTTTCAAGAAAAAGAGAAGAAGAGCAATGTTTGTAAATTGGTAAAGAGTCTTTATGGTTTGAAACAAACGCCTCGACACTGGTATCGGAAGTATACTTCAGTGATGATTAAACATGGTTATAAGATGACCAAGGCCGATCATTGTGTTTTTATGCAAAATTTCTCTGATAGTGATTATATTATTCTTTTGCTCTATGTTGATGACATGCAATTTGTTGGGAAGAATAATTTAAGAATTAATGAGTTGGAAGAGACTTTAAGCAAGTCCTTTGCTACGAAGGATTTGGGACCGGCATGACAAATCTTTGGCATTCAAATCATTTGTGATGAAAGTGCTAAAAAGTTGTATTTATTGTAAGAAAAGTACATGGAAAAGGTTTTGTGCCAATTTTGCATAGACAAAGCTAAAGAGTTAAGTGTTCCTCTTGCTTCCCATTTTAAGCTTAATTATGAACAATGTCTATCTAAGGATGATGAAAAGTTGAGTATGAAGAATGTTCCATATTCAATCCGCGGTTGGTAGCGATTGATGTACGTCATGGTTTGTACTAGGCATGATATTGCATATGGCATTGGTATGGTGAGTCGTTATCTTTCAAATTCGGGAAGACATCATTGGGAGGCCGTGAAGTGAGTGATGAGATATCTTCGGGGAACGTCAAACTTAGACTAACTTTGGGATGTGAAGCCTATGTTGTTTGGGTATACAGATTCAGATCTGATCGGAAGTTAGGATGGTAAAAATCTACTTAGGGGCATATGGTGACTTCTGCCGGGGGAGCCTTGACTTGGCAATCTAAATTGCCAAAGTGTGTTGCACTTTCTACATCAAGACCGAGTTTATAGCCGCCCTAGAGGCAACACAAGATTTGTTATGGTTGCAAAATTTCACAAAGAAGCTTAGGTTGAAACGAGCAAGGTAGGTTTTATTTTGTGAAAATCAAAGCGTCATTCATTTTGCGAAAAATTATTCTTTTCATTCTAGGTCCAAACATATTGATGTTTGCTTTATTAGATATGTGACGCATTGGATGCCAAGTTGTTGAAACTTGAGAAAATTCACCTCGGTGATAATGGTTCGGATATGTTGACAAAGGTGTTGCCAAAGGGAAAGTTTGAGTTTTGTCGCACGGTTACTGGATTGGTAATGCCCTCCAACTAGTCGGTCAACGAAGTTTGTTGGCAATCCTTCCTATTTGGAGTGGCCCAACTCTTGTGGGCTAATTATTATTGTTTTTGGCCCAATTTAGAGCTTCAAAGGGACTAACTTACTTCCTCTATCATGTGAAAAAAAAGAGAGAGAGAGAGAGTTATTTGCAAAATACAAAAAGAAGAAACACAAATTCACATTGAATTTTTCTGTCGCTGTGCACTTTTCGTCAAATATTGATTTGGAGAGATTACATGTTGAATCGAGCTGATTTTTTGTATATCTGGTTTGAGACTCAATTCTTTAATCTAAACGGTAAAGATTGGAGACAAAAACCTCTAGAATGGTTTGATTCAAACAAAACCGAGACTGCACATTTGGGTTAAATCTCTTTCACTTATTCTTCTTTTGTTGTTTATAAGATTTTGTGCTCGAAGATAGTTGTTTAAACAATGATGATATATACCTCTAATCATATCTATAAAGAACTCTTTAATTGTATCCATTATTGAATTATAGTGGAAATGATTTGGGCATGTTGCCCTGTAGGATTTTTTTAACTCCTCTCATCCCAGAGTTTTTCCCCCACGTTAAATTTTTGTGTTTAATTGTTTTGTGATTTTAACCGTGTTATTGCGAGAGTTTTTCCGCTCTCTCAATAGTAATGATATGTAGTTGCTCTCAGAAAAAAAAAAAAAAAATCCAGCCAACGTCTTGCACGTAAAAGATTGAGATCCACAAGGAATTGAACTACATTTGAGTTGTTGATGAAGACGCGGAGAAGCCTAACCAGCTGTGGAAGAATTCAAAAGGAAAACAATCAGTTGTTAAAGAAGAAGACAGGACAAGGTATTGGGGGTTAGCACGCAAGTCAATATGTATATATATTGGAACTTGAACAAAAGTTGAAATTGCCATAATTGGCAACTTGCCACATTATATAATGCAGTTACTTTTTCTATAAATATTCTTTTGTGAAATGTGTATCCCCACAATATTGCATCATATCGTATACAATCTCAAAGACTTGAATAATCCAAATGCAAATCAGCCAACCGCCTTCAGCCTTCCCATAGAACATAATCTCCTCCAGTTATGATGTAATTTTTACCAAAAAAATTTAGTAAGCACCGACTAAAATATTAGAATAAACATGTCATTACATCTTTTTTAATGTTGCCATTAACCCAACTAAATTTGCAGATCAGGTACCATACAAGTAAGTTGTTTCTCCTCTCTGGTGATTTATTGCAACATAAGATGAAATCAACTAGTATGTGCACAATTAACCATCCATACCATATATAGTCTGTACAACTCTAAACTTGTGACACTGAGGGTTTCTCCTGATCAGGTGGCGGTGGTGGTGGTTGGGCTTCACTCGCTGGGGGCGGAGCAGGAGGCCCATACTGCTGTCTTCTTAGCTCAGTTCTGCCTCTTTCCCTACCAAGGAGGTAAAAAGCAATAGCTACAATCAAGATGAAAATTATCACCGGCAGTGATACCACCACAACATAACCCATCTCGAGCAGCTAGCTAGGTTTATTAATACCTCTACAGCTACTTCCTGCATCATCATCACCAACAGAGAATTATGAAGCCATGAAACATTCACAAATATTTTTCACACTAAGAATCTCCCATTTTCCAATCAACTACACATTAAAATTTCATCATGAGAGTGCTTCTCTTCTAGTCCAAGTTTCAAAAGATATATATCAAGCAGGAAACCATTATGTTGCTACATGAATATCTTTATGTTTTCATAAAAATTCTTAAGAATCTGCAAGTTTGTAACTTATAATCTACTTCAGGCCAGAAATTAACCAACATGTACACAAGCTAGCATTAAGCATCAAGTTAATGTCAGACAATAATGAATGACTGGGAAACAACTCATCAGCCTTTCACCAAATTGTTTCCAATTGAATTCATGTTGATTATCGTTTAAGCTTCACTTCTACAGTACCATAACCTCTTTCAGTGAAGCCCATATCACAAACTCTCAGACCCTTTCTCTCCGATACTTTCAACTTTCATTATTAGTCTACTAATATACTAAAAAGACTTTCTTTATTCACCCATAAATTCAATATAATAAGTACAAGAAACAACAATAAACACAATAATATAAATGGCTAATGATATTAATCTTAAAATAAGTAAAATATTAGCAAAGAATTAATCAATGACAGTAGCCACATACGTACCTCTGTGTGGTGGGAATTAAGCAATTCTTGGTTGAAGAAGGCGGGGATGATAATTATAAGCAGAAAAAGAATTAAAAAAAAAAAAGGCTGAGACTCGAGAATCTGCTGAGCTGTTGAGACTCGAGAAGCTGGTAGCTTAGCTAGCGGGCATTAGAATTTTCAAGAGATAAGGAGTCGTCCACGTGTCTCAACATTTTTACACACGTGTCCTCGAACTAATTCTACTTAAGATAACAAAAAAAGCATGATCTATATTAACATGATTTAGATTTCAATTTGGATACAAAAGTTAAAAAATTATTTCTTTAATTTCAAACATATAATATATATATAATATTTGAAATTAAATAAATAATTTTTTAGCTTTTGTATCCAAATTGGAATCTAACCTCCACGCGAATGTCTCCACACATAAAAAGATCATCATTGACGTGGGAGGAGATTTTGCTATCGGACCTCGTCAAGAGGTACTTCTACTACTAATATTAACGTATTGTTAACCAAAATTTTTTTCCGATTTTTTTTTTTTTTTTTTTTTTTTTTTTTTTTTTTTTTTTTTTTTT